>JMRQ01006295.1:0-88168 GCA_000688715.1 Glossina pallidipes | reverse complement strand
GGTTTCGCAATTTCCTCGCCGTAACATCAAATTATTCGATCAATTTTCACAGTAATCAAGAAATCCTTGTTGCAACTAAGATTTGCCAAAAATGTTGTTTTGCCAGACCCTGATGGTCCGCTAGTAAGCATAGTAAATGGGTGGTAAAATTCACAAAATATGTGGCCTTGCTAATTATAAAATAGAGAATAAAGTAGGACTTCATAGAATACATCATGTTATAAATATTTGTTTAATCTGAAGTTAACGGGGTCTGAGTTTCTTTCAATGTAGATGAAAAGTTTATATAAATAACATTTAGGTAGTTTTCTTAAACATGTTTCAGTGTTCACGAATATCACTTTGAATTATTGCTTTTCTCTTCCCACTATTAAAACACAATCATAGTGATTCAACGGTGATAGTATGTCACATAAGCACCCCACCATTTTAAACCATGAATAAATTTAGTACAAAAATGATTTTGATCTTTAGTCTTCTTCTTTAATTTTTTTTCGCCGAAGGAAGGTCTAAATAAAAAGTGGTTAACTACAACAGAATTTGCACTCAAAGATGATAACTCTTTAATGCAAATTTATTTCTGATCTCCATGACAATGCTGGAAATGATTAAGAGTTCAAAATCATCAAGTTTTATTTATGCTAGACACCGTTTGACGAGTCACTGATAAATACTGAGCTGATTTTATATAATCTTCAGGTTTATATTCTAAAAAAGTCAAGTCACTTTCAGTAGTAGTTGTGTCGTCTCATTAAATGGATAACATATGGCAAAGTGCTCGGAAAACTCAGCATTTACCCAAAAGAAACCACGACCATCAATTAATTTTTGGCTTGGAATATTTCATCAGTTTAAAAACTAAAATTAAATGTGGTTTTTCACCTTGAAGAAGTGTGAAACTAGTTTTGTGGCTACAAGATAATAAATGTAATTTTATTGGTTTTACCCGTGACCAGGGAATTCGTTTAATGGCATACAAGGAATACATACAACTAAGATTGGATCATATAGACTTTATAAAACCTAAGAGAATTCTAGATCATCCAACTTTAGACAACGTTGTGTGTAATTTTAAATATAAGCAAGATGGACAATGTCTTGATTATTAATCAAAAAGGGCACAGAATAAACCTTTATGCTGAAACGTGGAGATTAATAACCCGCGTTCGAATTTTTTTATCAACATTGCTACGCTGGAATACTATATTACAAAAGCAAATCTCGTTGTTTTATTATAATGATTTTTTACCAAAGTGCGTAGAATTAAATAAGACTAAGGTTCAGCCTCCATGTCCATCGACCTTGATGTTGAGATTGATTTATTAAGATTATTTTTTGAATTTCCCAAAAGATGTCAAACAAGATTAGGAAGGATATTAAAATTCATAAGCTACATCTGACAATTCTGCTAAATGTCTAAAAATGAGTAAACTTTAAGTAGTTAATGAGCTTCCCAAACCAATCAGAAAAAATGTTGTTCGAAGGCGATTCATTCAAAAAGGAAGGAATAATGATACCTGGGAAATAGATTTAGTTGAGTTAATTACATTTCAAAAACTGAACAAAGGCTATAAATATATTTTGGTTGGAATTGATGTATTTTTCAAGTACGCTTTCGCACAACCACTAAAACCTAAAAGTTCTTCTGGGATATCTAAGGCAGAGAGAGAGGTATTAGAAAAAAGAGATATCTCTCTAAAGAATATTCAGACTGATCAGGGGAAGGAATTTTTCAATAAAGATTTTAAAGAGTTGATGAGAGATTATCAAATTGACCATTATCATACATACACTCATATGAAAGTCTCCATATGTGAAGGAGTCAATAGAACATTAAAAAACTTAATGTGGAAAATGTTTAGCATGAACGGTAATTACAAATGGATAGACTTAATTCAAATCTTCCTAGCCAAATACAATAACACAGATCATAGAACAATGAAAGTGAAGCCAAATGAAGTTAACACAGACAACAAGAAGCAGATATAACAAAGTGCATATAATTTTCCCAAACCATTTCC
This sequence comes from Glossina pallidipes, assembly GCA_000688715.1. NCBI lineage: Eukaryota > Metazoa > Arthropoda > Insecta > Diptera > Glossinidae > Glossina > Glossina pallidipes. The sequence continues at coordinate 86,147 of JMRQ01006295.1, read as the reverse complement.
AAAACCAAAGTTTAAAGTTGGAGGTTATGTTAGAATTAGCAAATTTAAAGGAACATTTTTTTGAAGGATAAGGACCCAACTGGATCAATTTAAGAGCTATGGATTGAACTGGTTTATAAGGAAAACGCAATATTAGGATCATTTTATGAATACGACATGCAAAAAGTTCGTGACAAGAACGTCTATCTTGTGGAAAAGATATTGAAAAAGAAGGGAAGCAAATTTTTTTGGTGATTAGCTATGGTTTGATGAAACTCATAATAGGTTAACAAAACTCGATTACTTCGATAAAGATGTATAATATCAAACGAAGGTGTTTGCTATTATTATTCTTATTATTATTATTCGCACTGTTGCTTTTATTGATAAAACAAATCCGAAAAATTTTCGTTGCGTATTAATTTTTTTACATTTATTCATATATACTTATTATTTACTCATCAGTTATTTATATATTTTGATTACTTATTTTAAAATTTCCCCACCTAGTGTGGAAATTCTATCCTCTGAAATATATCGCTTATCATGTAAATAAGTTAACGTTATTTTTTTGCAGATCGCTGAGCCTCTATTCACCATAAAACGATTTTCTATTTTTAAATGCAGTGTTTATAGTCACTGTATTTTAATTTGTCAATTACACATCTTTTTACCTCTTTAACTTTTTTTACTGCTTGTTCTTTTTTATTGACTTCATCATTGACTATGTATGCGTACGCTTTGACTTTTAAAACCGCAAACTTTGTCATAATGCTCCCACCATTCTCGTCTTTCAACAAGCCTAATAGCTTTATGTTATTAAGAATGATATTGTTTATGTTGCCGGGGAGGTGATCTGATATGTCAAATTTGTGAAGATTATTTTTAATAACATCATATATACTACGATCACATCCTATTACGAATGAATCTGTATCCATATATATTATCCTCGTTCTTTGGCCTTAATTAATTAAAAAGTTGTAATAACAATCGTACATTAACCACTTAGAAAGTTCTAGCACAGTTACGCCCAAACATATTGGCCTATCATGCACTACTTCCATTTTACTTAATTCGATACCATAAAAACCATTATTGACTACTTCGATAATGGTTTCGCCAGGAGAGCTCTGTAGCGTTCAGAACTTCTTCTATTTTCATAATTGATGACTAAGCGAACATCCCGGCGCTTTTCAACGTTTTCCATGGTTTTACCAGAAACAGAAGTATTCATCAGTCTATAGAACTTTTTTTCTGTTGATGTCCGCAGAGGAGCAAATTTTTTAAATGAATCTTATAATTCATTTTATGGGTTAAATCTGCTATGAGTTTTTTATACTTTTCAATATTTCCATATCCAGGAATTTTATTATCTGCACAGAAAGGAAGGCAGTCATGTTTATCATGCATAGCAGACGAATAATCTCGTAAACTTCCAAAATGTAACCATTACTCCCATCGCTAGCAATGGAGAACATGTCGAAATCGTTTACTTCAGTGTCACTTAAAAATAGCAAGTTTGAATAGGGGAGTTTCTCGGACATGGCCCAACCATATAAATTCTCTGCATCCATATACGAAAAATAATTTTTTTATCATAATTTTGACCAAACTTATTTTTTGACTCGGACAACCTCTAGATACACTGGGTAATGACACCTCAAATACTAGTTTTTAAAAACGTCAGGATCGTCAATTAGTTCCAATTCCACTTTAGTGCATTCCAGCATGGCGTCCCCCGAGAAAGATGGTGCAGTAACATAATTGCATGGACCTAGTTCATACATTTCTAAACATAAGATCCTGAAATTCTTGAAAAGTTCCGTTAGTAGCAATACATCGCGTCCCATACCCTCAGAGTATAATTGTAGTCAGCCTTACTACCTTTTGCGATCGGACAAATAATTGTAGAAGCACTCGCGGCTTGGCAAAATTGGGTCATCAAGTTTCCTTACGCCCTTACGACTCATTAACGCAAATTTTTCTGGATTCGTAAAGGCTAGAGAATCAGCTACACAGCTTTGTCCTAACAAAAATAAAAAATAAATAGATGAATTCAATTCGTTACACAAATATTCAAAAAAAAAAAAAAAAAAACGTTATAATATACTCACCAACAAAGATATGCTGTTCATTACACTCTTCATTATACACATGTTTTATACAATGAGAGAACGCGCATGCTTCATGTTGTTGAATTGCCCTCCTCCCCTCGTTTCTTTTAAGAACTTCTGTGGACTTAAGCACAGCCTCCATATCCGCATATATTATAATTGGCGACGATAACTTCTTTTCCATATTTATAAATTTGGTTGCTGTTCCCGCCGAGGGAAATGCATTTTTGACATTGGTGTATTCTTCTTTATTGCGGATTTCTGTCGCTGTGCAAAATATTTGACACAAGTCACAAAACTGTGTATATCTTCGCGTATGTTATGTTTTGACCAACCTCTGCATGTTGGTAGTAAGACAATAAAGATATTGCTTGGGCTTGACGATTCCTTTTGGTGCTTTCGCCGCTCTCGCTGGACCAACTACTTTCCATGTACCATTATAATATTTGCGCTGATGTCTTTATTCTGAATTTGAATGTTTCGAAATTGAAGGCCAATCTCGCGAATACTTCCAATTTTATAATAACTCGTGTGAGCTAATCTGTGTAATTCCGCTCCAGCCGGTTTATCAAACTTGTAAGCGATAGCCGCTAATACGCACCATTGAAAACACTAGTCATCAGAATTTTTCACATTAATTGTGGCTTGTTTAGTGTATATAGTAATTGGCAAGGGAATATGTAAGCCCATAGGAATGGACTTCAACTTGCAGATGGTTAATTCGCAAAATTTAAATTCTTCCATCTCCTTTGGCCTGGGCTGAGTGGTTTGTTTACTCATCACTACTTTGTGCAGGAAGGAAAATAAGATCCTCTCGTAAATGTGGATATTATAGTCTCGTTTAGATTGCCTTATATTCTAAGTATTGCTAAATTAAAAACTTACAGATTATTAAGAAACCACGAGCCACGAAATCTATTAAGCGAATATATTCAGAAATGAAATTGTATTATCTTACTGCACATAAAACAAGTTACGACCTTCGATGTTAAGTGGCCGATCAAGAAGACGCTCGTAGTTCCAAGAGAAGACCAACGGATGTATAAACAAATAGGTGGTAAGATATGATTCAGTTTATCTAAAATTTTGTTCGTGATTTATTATAGATTGCAAAGCATGCTGGGTCGTCTAGCAGGCCATTTTGTATATTGCAAACCATATGGCAGTGCTAGCCTACGACACTCTTATAGTGCCCGTGCGTCTGAAATGATGAAGTACATAGTCTGACAAACCATAAAACATTCTTTTTCATCCTTTTTTTACGCTCATATAAGTTTTGTAAACTTTCATAACTGTAACATTTATATATACTTCCGTTACTTGAAATATAGTAGGTATGGTAGTACGTATGCATAGATAAGAGACGAGTAGAACGGAAATGTATAAATTTACACATACAGACGGAATGACATGCAGTAAACCCTGTTGTTATATATACCGAAATAGGAGCATTCAACATATCCGTGGTTTTCCTACGGAGGCTTTTTTTGATGTTAGTTTCCACACAGAGAGGCACATATATACGCAGTTAAGCTTAAATCCTAGTCGCAAGCCAGTTATGCTTACTTTTACGTTTTTATTATTTTTTATTTCTTTTTACTTTCTAGTTTCTGATGTTTTTTGCTTGGATTCAGAAATCTCTAACATTTGGTAAAAATGTAATGTAATTGAAATTTATTAGACATCTCGTTTTCGTATGTATAAACATACATACATAAATACATATGTGTGTTTATGGTAATTACAAATTCCCGTATAAGCATAAAAATTTTATATTTCTGTTGATTTCGTTTTTCCGTTACTCTCCAGAAATTCAAATACGAGCTCATAAAAAAAACGTGAAAACATAATTTTGTCTTTTGTGTAGTTTGAGTAAATAATGTTAGTTTCTTCCGTTCTAGCTCACTTTGTCGTTCACACTATTCAAGAGTACAAACGTTTTTTTTTTTCATTTTTTTTTTTTAATTATCGTTTTTAAACTATTTTCGTCCTTCTACGGTCACATAAATGTTGATTCCATTTCACTCTATTTTAGTTTAGATTTCACTTTTTTTTGTACCCATCACCGAAGGATGAGGGGTATATTCAATATGTCAAAAGGTTTGCAACGCCCTGAAAGAAAGCATCAAAGACCCCACAATATATATATATTCTTGATCAGGAACAAATCCTAAATCGATTTAAATATGTCCGTGTGACAGTCTGATCATCTATCTGTGTAATTTCTGTTGTAAAGATTCTCCTTGCCGTAATGGTCAAGCTATCGTCTCCAAATTTGGCAGAAACAGTGCCAGTTCTTGCACGCATGTTGCTATTGAAAATGGGACAAATCGGTCAAAGGACACGCCCCACCCACCTAAACTGAGAATACCTCTGTTTTTTGCTTATTACTCATAAACTACAGCAAATCAATGCATCAAAATTTGAACGCATATTCTATGGGCGACGTAGTAGCATTTGTGTACAAAAATAGAAAAAATTGACCACGCCTACCTAATATTATAGTGTATCAAATTTTATTTGTTTTTTAATACCTTTACAACGCGCAGAAACAAGCTTCAAAAACCACATAAAGTAATTAAATTCTCGGCCACTTTCAAATTTGGAATGCACCTAACCATGTCCATCTGTCTCTCTGCGCAACTGTCTAGTATTTGTTATAAACACTCTCCCGTTAGCGAAAATGAAGATCTCGCCTACAAATTCGCAAAAGAATTTGGAATTGACCTAAACTTTTTGAAGGACACGCCCATAACGACCACATGCCTCTACGACAAAAGCTTTTATTTTGAAAATAGAAGAAATCAACTGCTCCCACTTCATATTATAGAGCATGAAAATTTTGTTCTGCTATTTCTTTTGTCTTTTTTTGGAGTAAACGGTGATGGGTATAAAACATTTGGTTCATACCGGCTTTAATTTCCTTATTTGTTTTTCTTTTGTTTTCCTTGTGGTTGCCAGAAGATGAACGTACGTCATTGTCTTTTATATTTGCTCGCCGTTTCGGAGTTTTGTCGGAAAAAGTGTTTCTGTTGTTTTCTTCTTTATTATTAAACTGCTATCATATTTATGAGTCATTGAAGCATTAAATCAAGATTTTAGCCTATTTTTACTATAAAGTTTTTATGTTCACAACGCAAAGATATCCGTTTTCTTCAAAATTTACACAGAAAATTTATAAATTGAACTTAATAATAATTCGATTAAAATATCTACACTACAATATCTATGATAATCACTTATACCCTTTTGGGATATTCCGATTTTCTTTTGTTTTATAATAATCTAATCAAAATTGTGTAGAGAGTCTATTTGCAAAAAGCCGGAACTTAGCTGATTTGTCGGCGATTGTTTGTGCCTCCGTCTGCTCGTCTGTTATAAGTTGTGATTATGTCTATCATTCCTACGTAAACGCATTTCAAGTAAGTTTTCAATCCGCTTAATTGAACGCATTTGTCAAATAAAACGTGACTAAACTAGCGCATTTTTTACGCCACAATTGCAGTGTTATTCTAGTGTAACGTGTAGTGATAAGAAATATTGTCTGCGAATTGCTGTATATAATTAATTCACGTCTTCAAGTCGAATTGCATCTCCCAGAGCACAAGGTTAGCAACTTTCGCAGTTTCCTTCGAACAATACTTGTATGCCTTAATAACGACTTCTGACCCTCCACGGCATGCGCTTTCCTGTCCTGGTGCATAAGTCTCACCAAACTTGAAACATGCTGCTGTGAGTTCTTCGATATTGAGCGGAACAATTAATTTTTCGTGTCGTTTTCTTTTGTAACAGTTTGTTTAACATAAACCAAAAATCAACTTGAGTCAGTTTAATAAAATTTAGTACTCGGTTGGTTAGTGTGATACTACTGGTTAAAGTAAATCAGAACAGGTAAAAACGTTATAGATACACAACGCACTATCTAAATTCACTGCGCTTAATACATTTCATTTATTTTAGTGATAAAGTACCAAAATATCATATCTTGTTTCCATGTAGACTCATATTGACTTGTCCAAAATTTAGTAAAATTGTCAAAGATTTTATTATTCTTCGCCCACTGGCATCATAAGATCTTAAAAACTGGTTTTTACTACCAAATAAAGTCTTACTTTTCATGGGAACTATCATATCGAATGGATTAAAGAAAACGAAAAACATAGATTTGTTGTACATAATCTAAATTCTCTACTGTTTTGTGTCGGACGAAAGATAACTAATGATTTTCAACACAAAATAATTAAAAAACATTTCTGCCATATAAAGGCTTATTTTTCTTACGTTCGGTTATTAGGGAGACGTGTTCAGGCAAAGAAATCAAACTTTTCGCGTTCAATTTGCTATGCGAAAATACTATTACTTAACGATGTTTATTAAAAAAACGTTGACAATTGCAAATTTTTTTTATATGAGACAACTTTTTCAAAATTAGTGTTAAATGTAGTGTTGTCGTAAAAGTGATTTGAGCCAATCGAGCTAAAGCAGATTAGTGCGCCCAATTTCGTCAAAATTTTTTTTTTTTTTAGAACTGCCGCACGTAGATTCAGCACAAAAAGAAATGTACAAAGAAACAAATAGATAGATGGCAACGCAGACGGACATGCGTATAGCGAGACAGACAAATGAATAGATAGGCAAGCGGGCACTAGGTGGGCGGACCGACAAATAAACAAGCTTAAATCGATTCGGAAAATAATTCTGAAACGATGGTTGTAGTAAAAGCTAAGTCTATCTTAATTGCTTTTATGTGTTACATACGTCGACACAAACTGTACCACAAATTGCGTAGGGTGTAACAAAAATACTATATATTTGATTTTTGAATGAAATTTCTTGTTACAGATGGGAATCATTGGTATGCAAACGTCAATCTTGAGTAGAGCTTAAACATAAAAATATACCCGTAATAATTATGTGTATTTCAAAATGAATGTCGTTATGCTGTTTTATAATTCTGTTGGCCTGTTTACCTTAAAAATTAAGAAAATATTTGCTAAGTTTTTATAAGGATTTAATGTACTTTTCTTCTCTTTCTTCTTCTTGAAGTTTTAAAATTCTAGCTTTAGTATTTTATTCCATCCAGTGTCAACTTATAAATATATAAGCAAAAAGAATTAGGTTGTCTTCGTTGTCGCCGTAGTATAACAATTTTGTATGGTTTGTACTTCGACTTGATTAAAAAGGAAAACAACCTATAAGCCAGAATCGAAGCGCAGTGAAGTGCAATAAATTTGCTGCGTAAAATTTTCATTTGTGATACCTGACAAGGCAGTATTGAACAAAGCCAAGAATATAGACACTATTTGTCTTTCTAGACTGCCTTTTTGATATTTTCTTTGTAGTCCTCGAATATAAGAATTTTAAATATTTAGTTTGCAAGCTAAACAATGTTAAAAGTAAAATCTTTTCCACTTATATATTTCCGTACCAATCATATGAAAGCTTGATACACGAGCACACTTACTTATGAGCATTTTTCTCTTCCTTCCTTTTTAAATCATTTAAACTTCAAAACGAGCGCGTAGCAAAGAAACCATACAATTCACTGCAAAATTCTCTTTGAAAAGTGTAAAGGAACTAGATAATGTTAAAGGAATTTAAGTGTGTACGCAAGAATCTTTGGTAACTTCAATAATGAAATTTTAGCCTTTCCTACTAGTTGATTATAAAAATGTTGCTATGTTTATTTACTATTGCCTTGTGGCATTATCTCTCTATTGCAATTTTTTGTCTGCTTGCAATTTAAGTTTAAAATTTCCACTTAAAATGTGACGCAATAGAAACCCTTTATGACAATTTTTAACACACAGCCCAAAGGAGGAGATGTAACATTCAGATATACGTGTTGGCAATCACATATCCTAAATATATTCGTAATCAGTTGGGGACTCTGCTGTGAAAGCCTGCTGTACGGTATAATTCAAAGACGCTTCGTAATTAGAAAAATTTATCGATTTTCATAAAAAGCAGAAACTTGGAAATGTTCAAATCTGATATAATAAAACAATGCAAGTGAAAAGGGCCAGCATATCTTATGATAATTTTTTTTGATAATTTTGCGCTATACTATATAATATATATATACATATAATTATATATTATTATTATTATATATACTTTTTTTAGTATTTATTCATCTTAGTATTTAACATAAAAATTAAGTAAGACCAAATTTGAACCACGTGGGTCTATTTCTTGTACCCCGCTTCACATATTTTTCATGTATAATAAGTCCTTCAAAAAAACATTCAATTTTTAAGATTTTATGATGAAAATTGGTCCACAGTAGCAATTTAGCAACAAAATTAACGATAGGGGATTTGGATGGTAAGCCCTTAAATGCAGAAAAGGTATAATTTTTAGTTTTTTATGACGAAAAGTGATAAATGATAATATTTTTTTTTTATTATTTAAGGCAAAAAAAAAACTAAAGACTTGATAGAAAGTCAAAAGATTCAACTTAAATTTAATTATTATTACTCAACTTAATTAATATTAATTATTTATTTTAAAACACTTTTAGAAAAAAAGGGAAAAATAGAGCCGATAGCTTAAGTTGCGGGAGACCATTTTTCTTTAATCCTGGAATTTATCTCTTTGCTTTAAGTAAACCAGAATAACAATAATAGTCATGACAATAATAATAAAGATTAAAACAAATAACAACACGACATTGAGACACGGATCACTATTAAATACCCTACACAACTTCGCTTAATAAGGGTATTCACATAAGATAAGATGCTATATGGGAAATGAAAGAAAACGTGGTCCGATGCCAATCATTTCCAACAGTGCTCGTCATTGGGCAAAAATACGCCGGTGTACAAAATTTCATCGAAATATCTCAAAAACTGCGATTATTATGTTGAGTACAACTCCACACGGACAGGCATCAGATGGACAGACGGAATGACAAGCTTAGATTGATTCAGAAAATGATTCTGAATCGATAGGTATAGCAAAAAAAAATTTTAATTCCTTGTGGAAGTTACGCACGTCTGCATGAACTTAATATACCTTGTACAAGTTGAAAAACTTAACTTATTCAACATTCAAAATTAGTAATGTTTAAACAGGTTTAGGTAAGAGTTCAGTCCTAACATAGTTCGATTGGAATTTGGATCAAATTTTTTTTCTATATATTGGTGATAGTCCAACATAATCCCTTAAAAAAAAAAGTCCCCGTTGAAAAAGAAAATTGCTAATAATGTGGTTATAGCGATCAGAATTGTCGGAGTGACGAATGACGGTAACTTTTGGACAATGCAACGGTTTTTCGACTATTATTTGTAAATTTTCACTGCCCCACATGCGACAATTTTGCTTGTTGACATATCCACTAAGCGAAAATTGAATCTTATCATTGAAAAAAATTTGATGCGAATGATAGTCATCCAAACGTTGTCGTTCGAGCACGTAATCGGCGTAGGCTCAAACGCTGTGCGCGTCGTATAGTAGGTAAGTTTCGACTTTCTTCGACCCTTTCGCTAATAGCACCAATATTTTCAGTCGAACGTGCGTTTCGATGATGTGTAGACCTTAATAAATCTATTATATATGCAACCTCAATTTCTTTACATTTTTCACAGTTTTGCGATTAGACGACGATGTCGACGATCAGACGATTTGTCGGTCAGAATCTGCTCGTAATTCGCTAAACGTACCTATTACAGAAACATTTCTTTTACACTCGAAGATGGCTGAAGATGGCTGGCAACATCCAGAAGGATGACGCGTGAATGTATACATATATATATTCTTAATCAATATCGCATTTGCATTTGATCTAAGCATGCGAGTCTGCCCGCTTTGCTGCCTGACCGGTTACCTAGCTCTGTGATATCGATGATCAGCATTCTCCAGGTCGCAAAAATTAAGATACTGGCTTTAAATTTGACAAAGACAGTAAAAGTGCTTGCACAACGATTCGTATTGTTATGAAGATCGCACATCTGAGGAAATTAACCTAAATGAAAGCTGCCAGATTTTCCAGAAACCAAGATTCTTAAAATCTTGAAATCAAATAAAATTTTGTGATGCTTTAGCAGTAAAGTAAAGCAGCCTTACGCGACTGGCGATTGGCGAAAAGATTAACAAGAGTTCGTAAAAAAGCTAGCATAGGAAAAGCATTAACATAAAAATGTCAGAAAAAAAAGTTGGTAGTGGAGACTTATTCTAAAAGGATATATAGGCAGAGAGTGTGTGCAGAAGACAAACAGAGTTGAGTTAAGCTAATCGAAAGATGAAATGCGAACGGAAACATCTACAAGACTGGACATTGTGAACGTGACTTTCTATAAACAATTCATTTGCAAAAGGATTTGCTAAGAAATGGAAAGCAAATCTACCCTATCCAAAAAACCACCATTCATTGCTACGAACTTCATTCCACAAATATTTGAATAAAAACATAAAACTCGGCCACGGCTAGAGTATAATGGGAGCCTTTACTTATTAGGCTTTCTACTTAAAATGTCCACGCCAACATAGCTATGTATATTAAATAGGTCATCATCATAGGTTACTCATAGGTTATCATCATAGGTTACTCATCAAAAATTTGAACATTAGCTACGTCCACCCAATGTTATATTTATGATGTATCCATTTTCTTTTGCGTTCTTTCAAGTTTGTCTTAAGACAAAAGTGATGGATGTAAAAGATTTGGTCACAGCCGATTATAACTTTCTCATTTATTTAACGCTGTAGAAGAAAAATATGATGAAGTGAATGATATAAATGAAGCGATGTGAAGTGATTTCACTTTTGCTAACTTGAAAATTTAAACTTTCACTAACGGTCTCGAATCGTGTTCCTAATTACTAGCAAAGTGTCTTTTTACATGTTTTATATGTTATGTTAGAGCCGTCTCAAGAGTTCTCATAGCATGTACGATATTATGCCCCTTAAATTTGATTATATTTTAAAATAGATTTTTAGTCATTCACTGATAACATATGTAACGTACGAAACAATATTAAATACCAACAAAACAAATACGCACAAGTTAAACTCTCCTTAGGGTGCATTTATATCTTATCACAAAAACATTGTCTAAACACAACATAAAATATGTATCGATACCGAACTGAAACCATGCAATATCAATACATAATATTCCTTTCGTTTTTTCTTTCAGTAATGCTTTGGAAAAGAAAATTCTTTTGTTTGTGTTGCCAGCAATTACTTGCTTTGTTAACTTTTTTCTGCCCATTGACGAATGTTGCGGGGGTAAATTTACTTTGTCAAAACGTTTGCAACATCCAAAAGAAAGCTTTAGAAATCCTGTGAAGTATATGTATTTTTCACCAGGATCAAATTCTGAATCAGCATAAATGTGTCTTTCTGTCTGCTCGTCTTTTTGGCTCTGTGAATATGTGCGATAAACTTTTTTTCAGTAGCAAAAATTAAGGTACCGTCATCATATAGGTTAAAAACCTTGGAAATTCCGGAACGCTGATTGGTATTGCAAATGCCTTAAGTCAGCCAGAGGACACGCTTGCAGAATAACATAAACTAAAAATACCTCTATTTTCAAAAGAAAAAAAAAGTGGTAGAATTGTTGCTTATTGCTCTTCAACTGCATTAGATGAAGGGACGAAAATGTCCCCATATAATCCCCTGTATTGTAAAGGACCTGCCAAAGCCAGTCAATCGAAAATTTTTTTTTCAAAATAAAGGCGATACACAACCTTAATAAGAAATCAACAATCTCTTGTTATAAAATAGGTAAACATTTTTATAAGCTTTTAGTCATAACTTGTGAAGATGTAGTCACAAATCTTACTTGTACCGGTACAATATTTTTATTGTATATAGTAGTGGCTTTCTCAACAAGAGGCCTCATATATAATTTTAGTTCATTTCGGGCTTCGCAACACAAAACGGTCATTGCGATGATATTTTGCAAGTCAAAATTATCATGTTTACGTGTATTCGCAGATTGCATGCTGGAAATGCATGAATAATATTATGATGTTTTAAACAAAATTTCCCTGAGTCTCTCTATTTCTGTGTCTGTTTGGATATATAAATAAGCAAAACTGTAGCATCCCAGCCTCCGCGAAGAACTTCGATAATATTTCACAAAACGATGCTCATTCGATAGTTAAAATGCATGCGTCGCCTTGCGGAACGATATTGACGAACAATTTGTGGCGTAAATTTGATGCTAGCGATGTGTACAGCTAGCTCCATTGCTGCAAGATTCTGTATTAATGATGACCCAATAGACTTGTAGCCGATTCCTTTAATAAGACGCCATTCATTAGGTTATTCGAAAAGTAATATAGTCTTTTTTTTTTTTTTTGAACAGATGAAGGGCGAATTTCTTTGAGTGACTTTTCACGTCATTATGAACAATCCAATTCGATATATATATTGATATAATGATCATCCCCCAGCGATCTTGAGTTATTATTGGGCAATTTACATGAATGCTTGTACTTCGTCGTCTTCAACTTTCACTGACCGTCCAAAACCTGGTGCATTTTCAAGATCAACTATGCCGGATCGAAATTTTGCAAACCATTTTGGTCATTGATGCTCTGTCAATACATTTTCTCCTAATTTTTTTCTTGGTTGCACAGCATTTTTACCTCTTCGTTGGTAAAAAAAATAAAATATGCCGAAAATGCTGCTTTTCGCTCTATGCATTTGAAAAGGGGCCAACAAAAAATTGCTGTGTAGAATTTGTCGAATTTTCTCAAAAGGAAGCTTTGCTATATCATCTATAAAAACATGTAATGATCATATGGCTTAAGTTGATTGTGAGGAAATACAATTAAGTCCTCTGTTAAGAGAGAACGAAATGACTTTCCGAACAACTCTATACTTTCTTTCTATAAAAGTGCCCGTATTTGACATCAAGTTGCCATAGACATTATTATTTTTATGTTCTTAATTTCATTCTTATGATCTGGATAAAATTTGCCGTCGTTTACCCTAGGATCATTACAATTTTGCAATAGATGGGCGTAGATCTCCATATTTGGAACGCCTCGCATGTCCTTGGAAGTACTACGATCGGAAAACCTTACAGTACCAGCATTCCAAAAAATAATAGCCTGATATTATATGCTAAATTCAAATAACGTTACAAATACGTTGATATATGTCATCGCGACACATATGCGGTCTTACCTATAGACCAGAGTGGACATGTTTGAGTTGCAATTTTCGTGTTGTTCGCATATTTTTCATTAAATGAGAGTTGGGTCAGATGTTCAACAAAATACACAGTAACCCGACGTTTGAAAGTTCCTCCCTCTTTACATACTATATTTTATACAACTTTTTTAATTTAAAATTTGAAATTTCTCTCCAAAATTCCTATGTAACCTCGCCTACCTTAGATGCAAATTATTTATTTCGCAGACACTTTAGCAAACTAAGTCTTCCAATCAATGACATTCTTACAATATTTAAGAAGTAAGAAAATTATATTCAACTGCGCCTGAATCTTTTCTACCCATCACAGTTATTTTAAAAAAGACTCTAACGAAGGAAAGAACTAAATTTCTGTACTCCATAATGCTGAGCGGACGTGGCTGATTTTTTTTTTTTTTTTTTTGTAGGATAAAAGTGGAAATTCATATTGTGTGTCTGAAGTAGTATCTTCATTTTGCGACCTTTACCACAGCAACTAACAGACAGGCGGATAAACGGACTGATCAACATGTCTAGCACGTTTCAGATTTGATGCTAATTAATAATATGTAAACTTTATAGGGTCTAGGGAGTAAGTTTTCCATATCATTTAACAGACAAATGGATAGGCGGACTAACAAACATGTTTAGCAAAGTTCAGATTCTTGGCTGCTGCAAACGTTTCGACAAAATGTACACCCACCATATTCTTCGGTATACATAATTTATTTTATATTATAAAAATAGATAGTTATTATTAATATTGTTGGAAAGCTTAAAACACTTCCGTTAAAAAAGAATTCAAGCTTACGTCTGGTTTGTGTAGTGTAGGTGTTTATTTTTAGAAAATATTCCTTATGTCAACTATTGGTTTGCTTCTTTATTATCAAAAAATGTAATATATAAAATATTTGGAATGGTTCTACATTTTGTATGGGAATATAGGTCATAGACAACAATGGGTGGAAGAAAGATAATCTCACGGCTGGATTGTTTTAATCAATTTTGTTGTTCATACGTAAGAATATGTATACTTTATATGATCTGCGGTGGGTTAGAAATATTTGGTATATGCGGCCAATAAGCATTGAACAAAAACACTTTAAGATTTGTGTTTTTTGCTACTGTTGCGTTGTGTTGAAATGAAAGCGTTCATTGCTTTCTTTAAATGCGTACCTCTATATGTAACTATATAGCATATAAACAAGCGATGTTTGGGGCTTTTATTTCTTACTGTGTGTTATGTACTGCGTCTTTTTTGTATCTGTGGTTTATTGATAAATATGGGTGAGCCCGTGGACCAATTAAGTTGGTACGCGAATATAACTCAATGGTTTTATTTGGGAAAATTTGGGAACAAACTTTCAAGACCACGATATATAAAAAAAAGAATCCCAGCTTTTTGATAACAGTGTGCTTATTGAACTTCACAGAAATGAAAAGAAAAAACGTAAAATCAAATATCCCTTTTTCTATGATGATTTTTGAAGTCTTAATAGTAAATTCAGTAAACTGCTTCTAGATGGTATCCGTCATCCTTACCTGTAAAGGAAGCATACATGATGTCAATATACGCCCGGTACACGATCTACGCTCATTGTCAATAACTGCGCATATCTGGCAACTTTAATATACACCGATAATCCTATAAAATTTTCTTTTTCTGAAACTAGGTAATTTACATCTCATTGAAGCGCTGAACTCGTTCTTAAATTTTTCTGCATTGCAGTTCTCTTAGCAAGTCTAAAATATGCTAAGTCCGCTTACGCCGTGTTAACTGATATTCGAACAATTACCGTAAAAAAAGAAAAAGAGAAGTATATACTACTAACAATATATCTATAGTTCGCAGATTACTAGAGGAAATACGTAGTGATTTTTGTGTTCATTTCCAATTTTATTTTCTTATTGTCTCCCAGTTAGCGGTACATAATTTTTTTCGAGCTGTAAATAGAAAACAAATCAGCACATAACAAATTGGTCAATAAATCCTGATAACACGGCGTAAATGTCGTGTTATTTTAATCATCTACCACTGCTTTTAACATCGCCTGTCATATTTTCGTGTTATTTGCTTTCTAGTTAAAGTGGTTTTAATGACTTTATTCTTGTTATTTTCCAAACAATATAAAAAATTCGAATACTGTGTATTGGTTAAGCAATACTTTTTGACGGGAAAAAATACTGTTCAAGCTAAACATTGGCGTGAAAAATATCATAGGAAGTCTTTTTCGTTAACAAACAACAAATTTTCGATGGTTTTGTTGATTTTAAATGAGATGGCCACGGAAATCGTTGGATGCATTAAAAAAAGATCAAAATAATTTTGAAAATTATTCTCAATTATCGAAAAATGAAATTAAAAGAGATAACGGACATACTAAAGGTATCAAGAGGCAGTGTATTCGCTATTAAAAAAACTAAAAGAACTTAGACATGAGAAAGATGTTTACCAAATGGGGATCGCGTTTACTCGTAGTTCACCAACAACGTCAACGTGCTTATTCGAAACTGTGCGGTATGCGACGATCGAGAAAGCATGGGTCCACCAATACTTTCCTGCATCGAATAGACGGTTCCTAATTAAAGTCATCTAAAGTGACAAAAGACGCAACAAATGATCAGTAAGCTATTCATCGACTATTTTAAAGAAGGCAGAACAATGTATAGCAAAAATTGTAGTCACTTTTAGTTCGATTGCAAGAGAATATTGCCAAAAATGGCTCCAAGTGGCGATAAGAAATGTGCTCTTTCATCAAGACAATGCACCGTGTTTCGTTAAAATACGGATTCCTGTTACAGGGGCGGTATTTTTCAGATCTGGCCACTAGCGACTACTATTTGATTGCGAGTCTTCAAGAGAATATTTCAGAGAAAATATACGGTTCAAGTTGTAAACAAGTCGTTGTCGAAACTGAAGTGTGCTTTGAGGGTCTTGTTAAAAATGCTACGTAATATCAGGAAACGTTTGGGTAGATGGTATCAATCTTGAACAAAAGTATTTAACAAATACGCTTGAATTCTAAAAAAAAATTTATTTTATCTCTTCTTTTTACTTAGACCCTGGAATTATTGACGTATTTATTGCATGTATCAAGCTAAAATATTATTGTTGCAGGATTGGCAATATTGAATAAAATGTTGAACTATCATTCACATATCCTCTATTTCCGGATTCCCGGAAGTGTGAAAACGGAACAGCTCCGTATACGCAAAGGCACACAATCGCTTAAATACTGAAACAAGCTACAAAAAAGTTAAAAAATTGTACGCAATTTCGATACCGAACTGAGATAAAAACAAAGGACAGAACAATCTTTGTTGTCCAACTACACAGCAATATGTATTATAATTAATAAATGGCCCGAAAATATCAGTAGTTTTCTTTTCTATTCTTATTTAGTGTCTTCAAGTTTAGAATGTGAAAGTTCCCTTAACGAGAAAAATTTAGAACGGTAGCAGTCCTATTTATACGAATTTTCAGTCTTTAACTCGAATTTGAAATTGATATATGAACCTGGTGTTCCCCTGGTTACGTACGCCGATTGCATCTTTCTAAAGACAAGTACCGAACGTCCAGATATGTTGTAACACATATTTGTATCAATAATGTGTCATCCTTTATGGTCATTCGAGGGATTATTGTTTTCTTGACGCGTGAAAACTATAACAATATTAAGTATCTTGAAAATCTTATTACAATGAAAGAAAAAGAAAAAATGTTGACATTGATATTTGTTTATCCATACGATAATGGCACGAATGTATTTTGTTATCGATCGAAGAAATAGAAAAGATATTCAAAGTTGTTTATAGATTGACTTCCTCTATAAAAACTAAATAGTAGACTTCGTCGTTATCTGTGATAGTAGAAGAGAATATTTAAATGAAACTTTCTGTCCTTTCTCTTATAATTTTTTTGTTTCCTTTTACGTATTGCTTATTTATTTTATTTTATTTCTTTTATATTAATGTTTTTTCTTCCTGATGTAATTATTTAAAGATTTATGCCTTTTTATGTCTTTTCTTATTTCCGCCCTTATTTTAGCTTTGTGAGCTTTGTGTATGCCTTTACTTGTATTCTGCGGAGTTTTTAATTTCGTTATGATATTCTTGCAAGCAATACACTCTAATCGCAAAGCAATGGTAATGTATGTAAATGGTAAAGTTTCTCACTGCTATGCTGTGCGGTTTTAGTTCTTGTTTAAGAATAGAATATTACCTCCATGGCATAAAAACTTTTTATGAAAAAAAACAGCAAGCAGAATTTATTCAACATTACCAGCGCTACTGACAACCAACCGTCTCAATTCAATTACATGCATACGTAAACTAATAATAAGTGAATTTGTAAAAGTACACACGCCAATGTAGGTAAGAAAATACATCATTAATTTTATATCCATTTATTCGTACATTTATGTACGTCTATATAATTTTGTTTATTTAAAATTTTATGTGGAATATTTATTTTTTATTTCATTGATCTCAGTCCGCTGAAACGCAATCAACATTGAAAATTATTATAAAATAGCAGACAACGCTCTGTTGTCTAAACGAGAAGGTAAATCAATATTGCCTACCACAAACAAAACAAAAAAGAGATATGCAGAAATATTAGCTTTTTCTCTTTATTTTAGTCATAACAGTGAATACTGTTTTACGAAACATCTTGAGAGACAATTTTTCTAAAATTTCATTTCGTTTCAATGCGATTGCTTCCATAGGAGCGCATCATCATTGTAAAAATTCTTTAAGCAATGAATACAATTTCCTTCAAATCGTAGGCGGAAATAATTAATTACAGACGTGCATTTATCCGCGTTCGTTATGGAATATCATGATAATTGGATAGATTATGCCATAACTCTGTTATGGGCAACATTACTTCCACAGAACTCCTAGTGATCAGGAGTACATCAGTACATAGCAGTTGGCAAAGTTAAAGCAAAGTTAAAATTTTGTGAAATTGCTTGCTATACAGTGGTTAGGTTCTCTACCTCATTTATGTATTAAGCCTTGAAGTCCAGAGACATATGAATATAGGTTGGCCTATTGTGTTTGCCTTATATTGTAATAAATGCTCAAACAATGTGTAATATGTGGCTGCTCTTTGTCGCAAAAAATAAAACAACGCTATGTTGTTTAGAAACTGGCAGAACAGCTAGTCTGCCAACATATTTACTTCAGTATGGCTTATAGGTTACTAATGATGTAAACCAAAATAAGTAGCAGAGCACGGCAAGTTTAACAAGCATTTTCAGTGGCACTGGAATTCGTTAATGGTGTAGAATAAACTCTTAATCCATGTATCAAATAAAAGTGTTTACAAAAAGTATTTTCATTTTTCTGTATCATTGTGTTAGCATCATGAGCTGAGAAAACTTGAACAGCAACTGTACATTTATTATAATACTATTTATAAGATATCTTTCATATTTCTTGTATGCAAAAACTAAATGTCCTAAATTAAATATGTAAAACATATGTATGTAACTTGCAAAGGCATTATAAGCGGGCAAGGGTGACCGTTGAATACGCGTCCCTCATTTATTTTCGCGATAAACTAACAAAAATCATAACTTATTTTCACGTCAAGCTCATTTTTCATGAGAGCGCTTGTGTGGGAGGGGGCCCAAAACGTAATTTAGCAAAATTATGTATGTTTGCTAAACAGTTCAGGCATTTCCTTCATAAAATGGTAAAATTTGGAAAATTTCCTTTAATAATAAAGGCTTACTTTTCATAAGAACCTTTATGGAGTACTTATGTGGTCCAATTTCTCACCAGTTAATATTTATGTCAAATTACTATTATGAAGTAATTTTTATCATAAACTAATAATATTTCGAACTTGTTGCTATATAAAGGTTTATTTTTCCTAGAAATGATAAATAGGAGCGGATGTTCGAAAAATTGGCGCCTCCGATCCAAATTTTACACATCAATTTAATGTGCCAAAATATTATTGCTCAGCGATTTTTGTTAAAAAATCTTGAAAAATATATGAAAATTTTTTCCAGAAGAGGCCGTTATACAGGGAGTGGCTTTAATCGAATTTCTTTAAAATATTTCAAAATTTTGGTATTCGGGTTGAACACAAAATACATGGCCAGACGGATAGACAGATAGAGGGACAAGCAAGCTTAAATATTTTATAAAATGATTTTGAAGCGATCAGCATAATAGAACGTGGTTCCATCTAAGTTTAGTTTTGCAAATACACTCTGTATCGCAAGACATAGAGAGAGCGCAAAAATGTTTTTGCTTCGTACAGTTTTTACCGAGACCGGTAATGAATTTTGTTATACCCCCACAAACATCAAGCATTCGCTTGCAGTACCTACCATCACGAACAATTTTTCATAAAAATAGACCGACGAAAATCCCGATCCCTATGTGCTTTTAGAATTCACCTGCTTATATCCCAAGCAAACTTCGTGTCCACTCTGATTTCATAAATTAAATTAAACGATTGCAGATGGACATGTAACTAAATAGTTAAAAAAAAGGCTAGATGGACCCACATGGCCGTATCGATTCCAAGTTTAGAAATACGTATAATTTATCAAGTGTATAAACTTGCATCTGACAAAGGTCATTCGGGGATAATGGGTATAAAAAATCATTCTTTGAAACTTTATTTTATTATTAAATATTGTGTGCAGTTATCTACAGACGGAGATAATTGAATGGTAGATAAGAAACTGGGATAATATAGTGCCTAGTTCTGATAAATTTTAAATGCATAAAATAGAAAATTTTCATATATATATATATACATGTTAGAATATCGTTTAAAAGGTATCAAGAGAAAAACTAGCATAACAACAATAAAGAATAATTACTGTGAGGACTTAAATGCAGGGAAAACAAAATGGCAACAACAGACAAAAAAAAATTAAAGAAAATAACAAAAAGTAATTTAATTTTTCGTTCTTTTTTTTTCTGTTGTAGCACAAAAACAAATAAGATTTTATGTGTTTAAAAATAAATAAAAACCATTTGCCACCATGCTGTGCATTTCCTTGCGTTTTCTGCCAGTGAAACTGTCATTTGTGCAACTGTGTGCAGCTCTCTATGCAGTGAAATGCAATTTTCCACATTTTATGTTTATGTTTGTTTCATATTTACATAAATTTAAATTCACTCAACTCTTTAAATGCAGGAATCTAAAAATAATAATAACAAGAATATAACGCAACGTATACAAAGTAAATGAAAATCTTTTTAAATAAACCAGAATAGGATCTAAAGCGGAAGGTGCCAGTGAGTTAGTTATTGTCATCAGCATTTATTTTTCTTTATTTTTGTTATTTAGCATTTATTGCATTCATACTTCAGTTACGTAAGTGAAGTTTTATCAAATCTTAAGACTTTTCATATGTATAACGATCAATAATAGAAAAAAATATATAATAGTCTTCCAAAATCTTCAACTTTTTTGGAAAGTAAGTAAGGTAAAATAGATGCTTATTGGTGCATACTAATGCAATCATTTTTTGATAGATGTAGAATGGCTTTGTATTTTTGAAAATGTCAATACTACGGCAAATATGGTGTTAACCCGTTTCAATTGCAAGCAGCTCAATTCTTTGGTGCGTGCATGCATTTGACGATTTGTGTTTATCGTCTTTAAAGAGTTGTCGTTTCAATTAATATTGTTATATGTAACGTACGAATGGACCGAATAATTTTGTCTGTTTTCGAGTAAACATTATTGTTAAATTTAATGAGCAATATTTGTGTTGTGGACATACATTAAGTACACTGACAAAAGCCAACTATACATATACGTTGTCATCAGGTTCTCTTCATTACTTATCAGGATAAATGCAAAAGGAAAGAATAAGTACAACTTCTTTCTAAACAGATAAACCGACTACTTAGGAGATTTATATTCTATAAATGTATGCACACAATGGTTTGATATGAGATTTACTTTTCAGAAGGTATTTTTAAAAATAGAGGCGCGAGTGTAAAGCAAGAAGGTACATAAAAAAATTCATCAGTCAATTGACAAAACATTATTTGTCGTTTTTTACCTATACGTTCGAAAAATAAGGATATGTAAGATCCTATTTGTGATACTCAAGAAAGCGTTGGACGTGTTTCATATCAGCGATCAGTGACTCTTGGTCAGCGTAAGACTCTTTGTCAATACAGACATGTTTGTCTGTCTGCTCATTCGCTCGCTGAAAATTTGAAACTTGCCTACAAGGTTTTCCAAATTTTATCTAATAGAGTGCCAGTGTTGCATAACCGGTATGCTGTTGAAAATAAAAAAAATAGTCTAAATCAATAGCTTCAGTTTAGACAAAAAAAGACCAGTCAACATCGTTCCGAAATGCATGCATTCACCGTAGCAGTATTTTGGAGGTAAAATCGTCCAATTAAGCCGTAATTCCAAAAACCCCGTCAAACTTTCTTTCGTTGTAAGCGGATAGGTTGTTTGAGGGTTTCCTTTTTTAGGAGTCCGAAATGCTACAATTTACTTTTTAGCGCTCAATGAGCGACTATACAATGTATTGAAAAATTTGGTGAATTTCGTGTTAGGAGAATCTTTTGTTGAAATTAGCTAAATACCATGTTTCGCCAAGTACAGAACTGTACGGCGTCCGCTAACGGCCACGTCCAAAGCAGAAAGCAATGTAATTTACAAAGGACGAGGTAGCAGATGTTTGCCCAAATATTGGAAAATATATGTATGAATGAATGTGGTCCGCCTACAAACTTGATTGCAAAATTCAAAAATGTTTAATTTACGATTTCGAAAGTCAATACGAAACTAATTCCTTCCGGCTAAGTGAAACGCTTATACTTAATCATATACTTTGCAACGTTTATAAGTTGATATCAGGTATTCAAAGCCAAAAAGTTTCTGCCAGGTGAATATACTTACTTTCATACGCGTTTTAACACCCACCATCCATTTCCATTTGTCGAATCGCTTGCATGATCCAGAAGAACATTTCAAAGGCTATATACAATATACATACTCTTAATCAGTAACCGTAATCAAATTATGAATCGATTTAAACAAACCCATTTTTCTGTTTATCCGTCTACCCATCTACATAGTGTTTGTCGTAAACATTGGCTTCAGGCTTGACAAAAACGTTGGAAGTGTTTCCACGTAAGTCGATATTGAACAGGGGCCAAGCCGGTGAGAACACCTTTGTTTACGCAAGCAAATAAAATGCATAAATAGGTATTCTACTCATTACTGATAAATTCCAATAATACAAATTTGTGTATTCTATGGACAACACTACAGTGCCTGTACATCCGATATTATAGAGTATCATATTGTTTAAATTTTGTCAAGATAAGGTTGCAAAGTGTAAAAGATGCGGCGATAACCGAATATAATTTTTCTGCTTGTTCTTATTTTGCTTAAGATATCAAAGCAAGAACCAGTTGCATACTTCACAAATTTCATCGTATTGGCAATAAAATATATATTTTTTTGTTGGCAAAATAGGTGGCGGATTGTTTTACAGCCATGCTTTGCACACGAATGAGTTTTTCAAACTGGCTTTACCATGTGGTGCATTGCATCGGTATTTACTGACAAAAGTCGATTTTGGATGGACGTTTTTAAATTCATCTCTGTATCATCTAACCCTAAATCAGTAATCGTAAGAAAATGGGCACTGAATAATTCCCTTTTTTTACGCGAAAAAATTTGCAATTCAGAAAAATAGCTTTCATATAACAAGAATGTGAGCAAAGCGAAGTGAAAAAACTAATGCGAAAAAAACCACTGCGAAGATTATTATAGCACAGTACACACACGTCTGCTGATAGAAACAAAGCATGGTCTCCACGGTATCAGAATTTAAAAGCTTACTAAGAACTAATCCTTCATATGTGATGCTTGGAAAAATATAAAAGGTGTTCACGGTAGATCGAACTTTTAGAGCTTTTAAATAAACACGTTCTTAGTCTACCGCCAAAAGAATGGTTTTTTATGCATGTAAAAATTTAATTCAAGAGCAAAAAAAAAAAAACTTTTAAATACGACAATCTTGTAATGTTGAAGGGCTTATTCTCCAAAGCAAAATGACTCTTAATTAGTCATCAAAATTCTTTGATAAAGTTCAACTGTTAGGCATAAAGTGCTTTTTTTTATATTTTTTAATTAAATCTATACGTAATGAAAATCCTCCTTAAGGCGGGCAAAACACTTTCTGTTCTTCATAGACTATTCTTAAGACTTTTAAAATCTTTTAACGGGACTACAGATGACTGCTTTTCAAAAACTGTGCTTTTTATATGTATTTTGACTGCAAATGTGTTCAAAAGCAATGCTCAAAAAGTTATTTCCTTTACAATTACTTAATAGTTCACGAAGTAGGAGCGGTTTCGCCAGTTTGGTGGGTAACGGAAAAATTTCAAAGTAAACTACTGTTACTTGCTTTCAATTTCCAAGGACAAACATTTTAGTTAATGAGCTTTGTTATCTTGATTACTTTTTCCTATTTATTTATTATACCCTACACCATTGTTGGTAAATGGGTATACAAAAATTGTGCGGGTGTATGCAACACCCAGAATGACTTGAGATAGACCCACGTTTTATTGTATCTGTCGATAACTGAACCGATTCAGAATCATTTCCTGAACCGGTCTAAGCTTGTCTCTATATCTATCCATGTCCATGAGAACTGTCTATGTAAATTTGTGTTCAACCTACAGATCGTAAATTTTGAGATATTTTGATGAAATTTCGTAGACTGTCGTGTTTTGGTCCAAGGACAAACGCTATTAAAAGTGAGTTTTCAACCACTTCTTATAGAACGCCTAATTTTGAAATGTCATTGTATGAAAAACAAGTAGGAATGTTACAGTCACACAAGACCGACCATTAGATACCCTGCACCGCATGGACAGACATCGGACAGCAAGACGGACAGACAGGCTTAAATCCATTAAGGAAATGATTCTGAAACTTGTCTGTCATAATTTGGCAAACACAAATTCTCGATATTTGGTACACCGGCATGTTTCGACACAAGGACGAAGGCTATTGGGAACGGTTCGCATCGAATCACTCCCATTTAATATATCGTTTTGCGAACCCGTTATACGACTAGCTGTATTAATCAAAGTGCTGTAGGGTATTTAATAGTGGGCGATGTCCGAGCGTAGTATTTTTATTTTTTTAAGCTTTTTGATTATTGCTATAATTACTACTATTATTTTAATTTACTTAGGACTCCAGGACTACAGAAGAATGAGCCCTCGCAACTTAGCCTATCGGCTCTATTTTTTTCTTTTTCTCTAAAATTCATTTAAATTGAACAATTAAGTTCTTCTTTTCCTTTTAACTTTCTACAAAGCCTTTAATTTTTGTTGGCTAAAATAACATAAAACAATAAATTAAAAAAGTAATATAAAGGTCTTTCATATGGCTCAGCTAAAGTGTAAGATAGACTTTAAAACGATTCCGAATTACATATATGCGCCCAATTATTAGTTGCGTAATGCAAACTGCTTGATTTGGACGTTTTTGGGGCTTGAACATGTCGAAGTTGAAATAATTACGAAAATGCAATCAGAGTTAAGTTAAAACTGTTATAACTAGCGATATGACTAATTTTTTAGAGATTAAAGCCGTCCTAGATGCTTTCATATAACTAAAGTTTATATACACAAAACAAAATAGTTTTTTATTATTTAGTTTAAGTTTATTTATTTAATTTAATTTTCATAAATACAGAATTCAGCTACAGCGAAGATTCAGCTGAATTGCGCAATTCATACATTTGAAGACTTAACCTAATTACAATTCAAGCAAAGAAGTCTTAAAAAAATAGACAGTTAATACAAACATATAAGAAAGTAAACAATGTGTATATCATCAAACTCCGTATCAGGATTCCGACTAATAGGCTTCAACTGTTAGCTTAGGTAAGAAGTCCTAGAAAAGTAGTCTTAATGTATGCGATACGGAATAACGTAAACGTCATTTATATTGCTACAGAGAATCCTAAGTGAATTAAAAAGCTCATAATTTAACCTGCATTGGCTAAGTTTAATCAAAAGAAAGTTCTTTGTATGACGGAAACGAACGTTAAAATGAAACGCACTCAACAAAAACAGCGAGTTAGTGGTACCATTAATCAGCTTCACCATGAAAGTAATGTCCAATACCATCCTCCGTTTCTCAAGTGACGGCAAGTATATAAGTAGCAACCTGTTTTCATAAGGAGCGGCGGAGACGTTTCGTTCCCAACACAAAAGCTACAAAGACGTGTATTCAAATTCAGGGCATACTAAGCTGGCGTATAATCTTCTCGTCACATATAGGTCGTCAAATTCCTTCGACCAGCGTTTGAAGAAGCCTAGTACTGATCTAGCTTTACTCACAGAGTGTTCAACACGCAAATTGAATTGAAGATTATGACCAAACAAGATACCTAGGTCAAGAAAATTTTTCCAGTCTACAAAATTTTTCGTGGCGAAGAAGTTCCGCCTTGAAAATGACAGCTTCTTGCATTTCCACGTTACTAAATTATTTACGTCAGTTTGCAGGACACATCGTGGAGTTCCCGAACTAACCCTCGAGAACAATTTGACGTAATCTGCGTACATTGGAATTTGGGCAGATTCATTAGCTAAGGGGAGATCATGGATGTATAGAATAAACAGAATTGGTCCCAAGTGACTTCCTTGGTAAGCACCTGAAGTGACAAGAATCTCACCAACGTCACTTAAAGTTGTGTTTTTATACCCATTACCGAAGGTCGAGGGATATAATTTTGTCACACCGTTTGCAACGCCCAGAAGGGAGTATCAAAGATCCCACAAAGTATATATATTCTTGATCACCATCAAATTCTAAATGGATTTAAGCGTTTGCGTCTGTCCGTCTGTCCGTCTTTCTATCTGAATGGAACAAAAATCTATTGCTTGTAATGTGGGGTTATATTGAGTTGCGAATCATAATAAACGCCCTAGTAATCGCATTTAAAAGCAAATTTCTTTGACATAATTCACGCGTCTGACCTTTCTTTAATTTATTTTTTTCCCATATTTCTTCAATTTAGTTGTATATTAATTATTCCATTTACTCTATTACGGGCACTCTGTTAAAAAACCCATTCCATATCAATCTTTAGATTAATAGCATTCAAATTATTGAATTATCGGCCTTACCCACCAAACAGAATAGCATAGAGCATTAAACAAATTTTCACATTCGCGTGTTTTAAATTTAATTATTTATTTATTATGTCAATATTATTATTTCTATTATTATTATTATAATTAATAATCACTGATTTAAACTTAATTAGACGAGGAGTCAAATAACAATCACATATACAATTATTTTATATCCACTTAAGGTTTGGGTAAATATTTTTTCACAACTACATGTATATATGTATAGTTAAAAATGATTTCCATTCAGAATTCGAATCTAGTTATAATAGAAAATAAATGAGTAATAAAACAAAAACTATATGTATTCATGTTAGGTCGAATCTTAAACTCGCATCATCAGAAGTAAAAATACGAACATCGGTCAACTTTTTATTACTTATATGTATATTATTGAATTTAAGGGATATCATCAACGAATAAAATAACGAACATAATGGGTCTCAGAACCCTAAATACAAAAGATTAGGAAATATATGAATGCTTTCCTACCACAAGAGATGATGCGAGATCTTCTTTTGAGTCATTTAAACATACGACAAACGTCTGACGATGTGTATCAAAAGTGTAATACCCTTTTAACGACAAAAACGATTAGTTATTTTCAAGGCCTTTCAAGAGCATTGGCCGCGACAAGGACAATATATTTCTAAAAATTTTTATATTAATAATAACGTAAACATATATATATAACTAATTATATATATATATATATAAATATATGCATAAATGCATACATTTGCATATATGCGTGATGTGAGGTGGTATATTGAATTATTCATTATATATAATTTTTTCCACTTAATTTTTAAATATTTATTTATTTTGGACAAATTTAAATTTCATCAATTTTTTCGTATCTGTATTTGAAATAAATATTACTAAATTATTCTTTGAAAAAAAAACCATAAACAATACTAATTAATTCATATCAGTACATGCAAACGCCAGATCTGTATATATGTACGAATGTACGTATTATCTTATACCAATTGCAAGCGGTATAATACAGTTGATTTTTCATCAAATGCCTAATATTTAGATATACGCAACAGAGACGTTTTAAGCACTACATTTTGTGTCCGTATGTCCAATAACGTGGTTTCAATTTGCCACGCGAGCTTAAATATTTCAGCGAAAGCTGAGTAAAGTCAAATCCAGTTCGCATCTTCACTATTGAAGATCACCCACCTTTAACACAGTCACCTTTACGGCAAGTACTTTACTTACCACTTTAAACCGCTATTACGCATTTTGGTCTGTATGTCCGTCTATTTTTTATTCGCTTATTACAGTTATGACTATCGACTTGATATCGAATATCATTCTGATTTTACCCCTTTTACTTACATCAGGTGAAATCCGAAAGTTAACCACAATTTAGAAAAAATCTGTTAATTAGAGCCTTAAAATTTTATAATTATTACTCTTTTAGATAGGCGTATCTATATTATATGTATGCCGCGTTACAAGTCTGGGATAGTATGCTTACGCTTTCATACATTGAAATGTTCTTATACACGGCACAACTGGCATATGTATTATGTTATATTTGCACAATTGCATGTGTACGCCTGTATATTATGTTATGCTTACATTGATATCATATTAATACCCTTTAGTTTCGCGTTAAGCTTAATAAAAGACAATAGCGAATCAAAGTTAGTCGAATTTAATTTGTTTCGTGGATTTTATATTTTTGTATAATAGTTGTTAATTTGAATATCTGCAAAATTCCACTTTTCAATAAAATTATTTACCCGTTAACACCAAGTCTTGTAGAGGACCTTTGTTGCATTGAATGTGACCATTCATTATACACCTTTTAGTCCCTCATTTCTTGTAGCCGTACATTATCTCATGCAATTAAGAAGAAGGGAAACAATTGATAATGGCTGTGATATTTTAGGCGATTCGTTTCGACGGTCCTTATCATACTGTTCGCGAAGGCGTTCTAAAATTATCTCTTATAATTTCTTATCATCAAGAAGAGATCTTTTAAAAGTCGATTCATAAGATTTTGTATGTAGACTGAGATTTGCACTCTCTATTAACAATTCTGACGCTTGCGGAAATAATATCAACTCTTAAACATCTCATTACGGATGAGAACATTGGAAAAAAAGGACTTGTTTCATGGTTTTTATTTCAATCATTTTCTACCTTTGGCACGCATGTTTCAATCATAATAATAATAATAATAATAAAAATATGTCCGCTTTTGCATACGACTTATGCAGTATAGTATCCTCGTTCCAGTTTGAACTTATTATTTCCATACTGGTAAAGGCTTACTTATTTTGTTTAACATAGTTTATCTTCCTACTTAATAATCAAATGCAACTTAATGATAAGTTTTAGTTATACGCTTAATACCATAAAATTTATTTTTTCTTTTTCGTTCAATGTTTAGTAAAATTTGGCAAATTGTTTAGGAAAGGAGAGATTATCTATATATCTGTAACTTTTTCAGATTAGGAAATAATAACGACTATTTGATCTAAGGTTTAATTTGCCTAAGAATTTTAAAAAGTTAATCAAATGCAATGTGCTTTCGATATTTCACCGAAATACACAACATATTTTCGAAATTAGTTTTAGATTATTTTACGGGTTTACTGTTTTGCAAAAAATTTCTACTTAACACATTTAACGGCATATAATGTCTACTGTAGTGTGCTTAGACAAAAATAATATACAAAGTTTTTCGAAACTGTAGATGCTCACCATGGAACTAGAGCTAGAAAATTTATTTTGTTTTTTCATCTTTTCTGTCCAAATGAAAGACACCTGACTTGTGATCGGCAGAAAGAGAATGATAGAGAGATAGATAGATAGATAGATAGATAGATAGATAGATAGATAGATACATAGAGAGAGAGAGAGAGAGGGAGAAAGAGAAATTTTCCGGGTGGCGACTTAAGTGTTCTAAATTTAACTCTAATTGGCACTCTGCTTTTAGCAGTTTCTATGTTATCATCAAAACGAGCGGTAAAAACTTATTCTCTATTTTATATTATTATAATTTTTTTTTTATTCTTTTTATTTATTCTATCAAGTTTTTCACCTCGTTACCTCTTATTGTAGCAGTTTAGGGATCGCTTTTTACTCTCAACACGGACACGTTTAAAATTATGTCTATATGTATATGTTGGTCTCCCTTAACGCATACTTAAGATTTTCGTTGCTTTGTCCATGTACATGCTTAAATATTTAGTATCTAATGTTTTTTGATTTAATTTAACAAAATGATAGCTTTTCAGTCGACATGTGTAGGTAATCACTTTAAATCCGATATAAGCCTTGATATTAACTGCCATTCACATCTACAGTTATCGGAATATGAGCACATAGGCCACCACGCGCCAAGCCATTTGAATAATGCAATGGTGGCGAGGCTGGAGGTGTAAGAGGTGAATTTACCAACTTACCATTGCTGGGTAAGTCCAGAGTAACAGATGCAGGTGGTCGCGGTGGTGGAATTACTGAGTAAACATTATTCATTGATTTTTCCTCGCCTGGCTTATGCAACTCTTTTAATTCATTTGTATGCATTTCAACTGCTGGCACTAATTCATCTATATTAGCGGTTTCCATCTCTATTTCACTCTCATTCGTTAGTGGTAAAGGAGACGGTGGTGGGGGCAAAGAGTCCAATTGAATTGTATCCAGTAAACTCGCATCATTACCTAAAGCGCCATCATTATTAGGCGGTTCTGGTAAAGTTATTATGCTATCGTAGCCATTTTCATTAACAATCTCGGTTTGCTCCTCTGATCCATTCATTTCGATCAACGAATTATCGGGTATCAAATCGGGGAGTAAATCGCTCGCGTTCAGTGGAATATTATCTTCTTCAATAGAATTATTTAGGAGAGCTGGGTGTCCCAAACTGTTGGAGCTAATTTTAGAAACTTCCTTTTTTATTTGAGTCTCATCATTATTTACTAAATTTATTTCCTCATCTGTTGGCTGAGGTAGTCCCTGGACATATTCTTTCTTCATAACAATGCCATTGGCGTCTTTTTCTTTTATTTTCAATTGATTATATTTTCCTTCATCATTCTCTTCACATTTTTCATTTACGTCATCCGAATTTATAGAAATAGTTTTGTGTTCAATCATTTGTTTATGTTCCAAATTTTCGATTGGTTTTGTGTTCTTACTGATGGTCTGCTTAGTTATGCCTTCTTCTTTTTCTTTTCTTTGTTTGTCAGTTACTTCTGAACTATTTACCAGATGGCATTTTATAATGTCCTTTTTAGCCGCTTCGATCTTCAATTCCTTATTTTGACCCAAATTTTGCTCTTCATTATGTCCATTCTCCGAATTATGATCATCATCTTTTAAGTTGTGATTTGCCACATTCTTAACTGGCGACACTAACGTATAATCATCATTTTCAATAACATATAATGCCTGATTTCCGTAATTATAAGCCTTATTGGAATCATTGGACGACGTGATACTCAAATCGGATTGTGACAAGCCCGTGTTTGCTTGCGTTAAGTCATTCTCAACACTTTCTTGTTGAGGCGAATGCACTGGCTCGTCGACTTCTTCAATTTGATGAAGATTTCTAGACAGCTCTTCATTGTCAGGTGGGGGGGAATGAATTTGAACCCTTTCATTATTGTGAGTGATTTTGTCTTTCATCACTTTGTAGCCTATATCACCGTTTTGCTTATTATCAAAGGCAGCCAGCATTCGCTCCGAACTTTCAGCAATTGGACTCTCGGGTATGCACTTTGAATCGATACCACGAGCTACCTCAACCACAAAAACTCCATGTTTGTTATAATCCATTTTAGTTTCTCGAGCCACACGTGATATATCCTTAAAAGACATTGTTAAGTGCACAGCGACGTGTTATAAAAATTTATAGAGCATTATGAAACAACAAATCAAAATATATTGAAAAGAACATCGAAAGCTGAAAAAAAGAAAAAGAAAACAAGACGAAACGTGCATGAAAGTAAGTGAAAACACAGCCTAATAAAATCCAGTTTAATGGGGTGGAGACCGTTTTAGAATACAAACGAGTAAAACAACGAGCAGTAACGTATGCAAAACTACACAAATAGACTATTTACACTGTGTATGTGTTTTTAAAGACAACAACCAAACATACAAAATATTTACAACATCAATATCGCAATAGGGAATATGTTAAAAGTGTATTTAAAAGAGAGAGAGAGAGAGAGAGAGAGAGAGAGAGAGAGAGAGAGATAGAGAGAGAGAGGCAAGAACACATCTAAAATATAAAGAGTTAAAGAAAGAAGCACAACGAACTGTGTCGACTTACATTGCGCTCTTCGGTCTCTACAATTAGTAAATTATTTTCCAAGGTCATCTTGGTAATTGAACCATTTGGACCACACTTATCTCCTTGGGTGGACTTTATCAAAGACACCACAGATAAGGATAACAGCCCATCATTACTTTTGGAAGAATTTATAGTTAAAACGCGATTTGAACTCTCTAAGTGAGTAGACGTATTCACTTGATTTATATTTTCAAGGTTATCGTTGGACAGTGGTTGACTTTTTGATAAAATATCCTGTCGTTCACTTTCTTGGGATGCGTGGGATGGAACAGTAGATGACTGTAATGGTAAAGTAGAGAGGAAAAGAGAGAGAGAGAGAACTAGTAGACAAGAAGCCTTCAAAATTTAAGTCTAATATATTGGAAATTTCTTCAACAATGTCTAGTCTGCTCGTTTCCTCTAAAAAGGCCAATCTTTTTGGCCTGCCTCCCCTAAATAATTATTGAAAATCTGTGGTTACAATGAAATAATATTATTCAACTCGCAATACATCTTTTGTCGAAACTCAAAAAACAATTGTAAATGGGTGGGTGATGATGGCCGCAAATTAAAATACAATAAAATATAGCGTGAGATTCAGAGAGAAAGAGGGAGAAAGAAAAACCGAGAGAGAGATAAAGAGAGTGAGATAGCGTGAGGGAGAGAGCCAGAGAGCGAGATTTAGAAAGAAAGAGAGAGAGAGAAAGAAGAAAGGAAAAAGGGTGACAGGAAATAAAAAATTCGGATAAAGCCGAATTTTGTACCCACCACCTATTTTATTAAGTTTTCAACTTCATCCATATTGAACTTGTTCGATTTCCAAAACATATTTGAACATAAACATTTGTTTTTAAGAAATTGCGTAAAGTTTGTAAATAAAGAGGACGTAAAAGCAGCTCGATCTGCGGTATTCTTCGTGTACTTTCTAAGGTAAAAGATAGACAGATTTGAGAATTTTGTATCTACTTTTCATATATCAATTAGTAAATTTGCGCTCCAAAATTAATATAATTGAGTTATAATACTGAGCCATTCAACTGTAAATTTGTTGTTCGATGGAAACAAGGGAATGTATCACCACATTATATAGAAAAGTCAAATTAAGACATAGATCGATAGCTTATGGGATTCTTTGAATAAATTGTCCGGTGGTGGATGTGAAGAAAAAGAACTGAAAGTACATGGAAACGATGGTAAGAAAAACATTGTTTTACCTCATCTCTTTCAACCCCATCATCGTATGCATGTTTTCCGGGCGAATTCTTAGCCTCCGGATTTACACCGTTGTCCGCTGAGTTTGATTGATATTTACTGTAAAGATATCTTAAGAAAACGTAAATACCAGATCATGGTTAGCGTGAGAAAGTAAGAGCAAAAGATGTGTATATGCAACCAAATCACTCAATTTAATATTTAATTTCCCAGCACTTACCTTAAAGCACAAAACATTGAAACACTAACAACCAGCGGTAGTATAATAATAAAAAATCCAATTACTAGAGAAACAAAGTTTACCATCTCTGTAAAATTAATAATGATTTTGAAAATACGGCAAAAAAGACATTAGCAACTTTTTCTGTATATCAGAGAAGTGAACAAACGGCGCACTTGGCAATATAATCAATTACTACCACCACTACATCTTTTACTTATACTCACCAGCATCTTCGTCAAGTAAATCATTAGAATCTATATTCAGAGAAGAAAATGCTGTAGCATTACTTAAGCGCTCTGCCGCTACCGAATAAGTTACGTTGAAAGAAGTATTATTAACGCCTGTTTTGCTAAGCAACTCTTTCAGGGTTTCATTTTGTTCATAGCCGCCAACATCTGCCATCAATTCGTCTTTACGCATATTATTAACGCCATAGTTCACTGAAAAGTGAGCATAGTCGGCTGCATGATTTGGTTTATTGTTCCTTATGGCAGCTGGATTGCCAAAGGGATACGATCCCTCAACACCGTCAAAACCGCCATCAGCACTCTCGTCTATGAGGTCGCCGCCGTACTGTATTGACGACTCGACAAGTCTGTCTTCATCATTGCCATTAGTATTCATGGCATTCTCGTCAACATAATTGATGTTGATGCTGTTTTCGTTTTCATATACGCCTGAGCGATGCACTTGCGCTTCGTTGGGCATGAAATCAATTTCTTTCAGTTCAATTTGAGGTGGCAGTTCACCTATGACGGGTACCCCTATTGAAATTTCCGGCAATATCTCTGGTTGTATAATAATATCAGGTCGTTGTGTAAGACTGTGTTCTGGTACCAGAATGGTAGTCGCCGTAATGTCTGGACTTTGTTCGACTTCAATTATGGACTCTCCCACATAAGTAACGTCCAGAGGTGGAGCGGCCTCGTTTTGATTACGATATATTTTTAGGGAATCTGCTTGGTTACGTCGCGGAGACAATATAATATCCTCCTCGTATAGGTGATGGGGTTGAAAAGTTTCCTCCTCGCCATTATGTATATTCGGATGCGTGCTCGCCATATAATTAACGGGGAAAAATTGATTTTCCAATTTTGTTTTACGTTCTTGTTGTTGTTCATATGGAGTTTTTCCAGTTGGCAAAGATTCTCCGACCTTAACTTCTGTATTGGAAATATAAAAGATTGTATCAGAATCTCTGTCAAAGCTGGGTTGGTAAGGTGGTGGCGGAGGAGGTGGAGGAGGTGTTGCAAAGTTATCGCCCATCTTAGGCGTGAATAATTCATCATTGCTTCTAATGGATTTTAGTTTTGCTTTTGAAAGTGTATCGACTATTTCTACTACCAAAATTTCATCATTATCTCCTTTATTGCGAGTGCCATCCGGAGACTCTGTTTGTCCCGTTGCTAAATTGGTAGGTAGTCTAACATTAATATCGTTGCTGCCTTTACCGTCGTAATAATTTTCTGGTTTATCATTTTCATTGACTGCGTAATCGTTATGGGTGAAAGAAAAGTCCAAATCTTCACTATCATTGCCTCCGAACGATTCCGAAACATTAATGTGAATTTCTATAGCCGCAGGCTCTGGTCTACCAGAGACAACACGCACAGCTGTCAAATTAATTGACTGCGGTGTAGAGGTCTCACTGCGATCTATTACATATTGAGTGAAACGTTCTTGCTGTATGGAAGATGAAGGTAGTCTAGTAGTTTCACGGGCTGAGGTACTATTCGAAGAGGGAGACGCCTCGAAGTCTTTAAAGTTAGTAGAAGCTACAATAGAATCAATTGTAGAGTCGTACACTTCAATTTGTATGTCGGAAATTTTTGATTCTGTCTTCTTTTCCAGTTCAGCAGGTGTTCCTTTGGAAGTAAGCACCACATTGTCAGGCTCTACTGGAGTTCTAGTAACCGCAACCATTTCTGGAACTTGAAATACTGTAGTAGAGAGAACAGTTGAAAATAGAGTTTCGTGTTTTATAGGAGTTGTGTTAGCGAAAGTAGTGGTTAATGGTAGCCCTGCGGAAGTCGGTAGGAATTTCACTGTAGCTTTAATTCCTGCAATGTGTCCCTTGTTTCGTCGATTTTCAATAGCTGCTTTGTAAAGTGTTTTTTCATTTGTGTCATTCTTAGGAGGACCGTGAAATATTTTTTCAGCCGTGATTATTGGTCCCAAATAGTTATATCTTTTTACTAAATTATTTGGGCTACCGGTAGTGGTGCTTATGGTTTCATTGTCATTCCGAACTAATTTTGTTATATTTTTTGACGTTGAATTAGTGTTTGGCTTTTCAAGAGCGTCGTCAATGTCAATTATTTCGAGAAAATGCTTATCAATCAATTGTTTCTTCTTAGTTACTTTTACGCCGTCATGTCCGTCACTATAATGATACTCATCCGCGGAATGATTTAAATTTTCAATTGCTTTAAAATCGTGTTTCTCCAGATCGATAAGTTTTATGATGGTTTCGGCCGTAGTTACTGCAGAAAGCCCTCCCCGTAATGTAGTATTCACGTCAGTGGCATTCGACTTCATCTGCATCTCTTCTGTTTTGATGGATACGAAGGGTGTAAGCGGTAATTTAGGTGTTGCAGTACATTGAACTCCGATAATACTGTTTGCCCTAAGCTCATGTTTTTTTGTGGTATTTGACTCACCGTTCGTACGAAATAAAATAATTTCCTTAATTGATTCTTGTTGAATTTCTATGTTATTAGATGGTTTTTGTTTATGGGATGCAATAAGCTTATCGTTTTGTTTTAATGTTAATGCAGGTGGAATTTTTGTAAAGCTTATATTGTAAGCTGCGTGGTTATGACTACCAAGTGACGCCTGCATTGTGGTTGTTTCATTTTCATTCAGCTTCTCAACAATTTGATCTTCATTGGGTGCGCTTACCTTCGTATTACTAGCATGTGTTGGTGGCGTTTTCATTGTAGGTTTGCTTTCTTCTCCGTCAAATTCTATGCGCTGACGTTCTATTGGTAAATTCGACGTGGCTTCTGTTAGAGAAATTAATGTTGAAGCTGTCGCTGATGATCTGAGCAGTACAGCTTTCTTTTGGGTCTGTGGTGCGTATTTTCTGATGTTTGCTTTATTATCAATAATGGATTTGTCCATTAATTGCTTTCCTGATAGGAATTGTTGTAATTGATGTGCATTGACAAAGGTTGCAAGTGTTACTGTACTATTGCGTGGAAATGGCTTAGGCGTGAAAAGCGCCGTCATCGTAGTATTCCCAGTACTTGTGCCAATGTCGATACTACGAGAAATTTCAAACTCCTTTATTTGTGATGGTGTTGCACCGCGATGCGATTTCATTATATTAATAAAGGCAGTTTTCTTCCCCGCCTTATATAACTGTATATCTCTTGAAATTGTTGCATTTGTAATTCTCGGTTCCTTGTTAAATTTTAGCATTTTTTTATTTTCTTTTGTTTTACTTAATTTTGTTTTTTCTGCGCGGATTTCGGGGAATTTCGCTGCCTCCTCTTTGATAGCCTTTATCGATTTCCGCTCATGATCTCTCTTAGTATTCTCTTTTATACCAATTTCAGAGGAGGTTACCATTAGCGTCGGAGTATTACCTTGAACTCCTATAGTTAAATGATGGGTGGTAGTGGGCGCTCCCTGGGTTGCAGCGTAATATTCCAAAATAATTGCAATTAATACACACCAACGTACAAATAAAAAGCTTAACATTTTGTTTTAAGTTTTTGGAATTTATTGGTCTCGAGAGATTCTCAAAATAACTTAATTACTGTTAGACATGTCACGAGTGTTTACCCGAGCTTGCTGTACTTTATTGTTTTTTATATATTTGCCACTTTTCTGCTACACTTATACTGCACCTTCAATGCACTAATGACTATGTGTACACAAATGAAATATATTTTGCTGCCGGCTTCTTAAGTTCTAAGAAAATTTACGACAATTGTTTAATACACAAGCAATTGTTATCCGAATTCGAAATGTGCTATGCACAATTTTTTAAACCACTTCCTCAAGGACTATGAACGGTATTAAATGCATATGTACGCTATTTAAATTACATATGTACGCTATTATACTGTTGAACTTTTGCAAGGTAATCCAGGTCCTTACAAAAACTAATTCAATGCTCAGATAAGTTTATATTGAAAGAAAAGTCAACACAGAGATCTTTTGTATATTAATATATAAAATGAAACGTCACACTTATGTTCATCCTTCAGTTGCATTAAAAGTGCTTACTTACTGCTTTCATCCACACATTCTTCAATTTTCTTAAATATATTTGGAGTTTCATTTATTATTTCAAAGTA
This sequence comes from Glossina pallidipes, assembly GCA_000688715.1. NCBI lineage: Eukaryota > Metazoa > Arthropoda > Insecta > Diptera > Glossinidae > Glossina > Glossina pallidipes. The sequence continues at coordinate 48,683 of JMRQ01006295.1, read as the reverse complement.
CTTATGGAAATCTCTTCAAAAGCTTTTAAAAAATTATATTATATTCATAAATTTGGCACAAAAAAATCTTATTAACTTTCCTTGGTAATACATTTGCATTATTTTTTTTAGATTCTAAAGTTTTCTTTTTTTCTCGAAGCGTTTTTCTTCGATTACAACCGTAATCAACAAAATTCAAATACATACTGTGAAATATTCCTGTCATCTCCTGACTAAAAGGAGTTATTATCAGCAATAGAAATTGTAGAGATTTCGTAACGGAGACTGGATAATATTAAAAAGCTTTTCTGCCGACCGCATATGCTCTTCAACGGACTGATTTTTCCGCTCCTTAAATACATTTTAATAAGTTTTGCTCTTGCTTTCCTCTCAGCATCGCGAGAAGCGGCCATTTCCCATAAGGTTTGTTTATATTGTTTATATTTCCTGTAAACATACAGACAGAAGAAGGACATGTTGCTTTCCCTTGTTTATTTTGATTTGTTAATTCATTTTCATAAGCTTTTTTTGATTGTTTTTGTGAATTTAAATTAAGACTCTACAAATTTTAATTTGATTGCTACGATTACAATTGCATAAGGAGACAAAGTCTGAGAAGAATCTGTAGCTTTGCAAGTCTCAAGAGCATCGCTGAGAAAAGGGCCTTTATATCATTTAACATTAACGACGCTTATCTCAAGTGCAAATTGAACGAATTCCTTTAGGGTATATATGTGTAAAGTAAACTAAAAATATTAAACGACTTACGTGATCATTGAGAAGTTACGCGGCAATCAATTGTTGTTCATTAATAGAACAAATTCAAATTTGCAAACCAAAAATTACTATACTAAAACGGTGCAATTATAATGTAGGTGCACATTGCACTCAATTAAAAAAAAAAAAAAAAGCCAGAAAGCAAACATACTTTATGAAAGAGCTTTTGGGGAAAGTTGCCAGAAAATTTGATAAATAAATAAGAAAGCTGTGCGGAATTTAATATGTGTGGAACAACGATTTGACATTTTTCATTAGTTTAGTCGAATGATAAAACTTTATGATACATTTCATAAGATTAACTTTTTTGGTTCTGTATATACCCAAATACAAGGTGATAATTAAAGCTTACTAGGTCCGATAGCAACGTTTAACGAATTTAAGATTTTCAAGTTGGCCTAAAACTAAAAACAGTCAAGACACTTTTTTATTGCGCGTCCAGCTTTTAAGATCATAACAATTACGATGGGAATTAAACCGTATGCTCTCTTTTTTGCATTGGTTAAATTCACGAAAAATATCTTCAAAAAAATAAAAAGTTAGAAGAGAAAAAGCCTGAAACAAGTGTTTAATATAGATTATGGAGTATGGGTGTGAAACCTTTTTTATAAAGCTGCAATTATAAATTAATGCAATTAACAAAGAAACGAATAATCATATACTAATGCTAGGATTGCAGAAGAAGCTGAAGAGAACTTGCGAAATAGCGTACATTAAGTTTGTGTATGCATCTATGTAACACCCAAAAGGGTTTAAGGTAGACCTGCCTTTTACACAATACCAATCGATCCAGGTGCTCGTCCGCCTGTCTGTCTGCAACAGGTCGCAATTCTTGAAATATTTTGATGAAACTTATATACTTTGAAAATGGTTCACATATTCCAATATAACACCTTATCTTGAAAAATCGTTATATAAAGTCGCCGAGTAAGAGTATTCCGGCCTTTATTACGAAAACTAAACTTTGATATGGGATCGAGGCTTAACTTTCCATATTTCTTGGTAAAAATTAGCTCATAATAATAATTCGATATAAAAATTAACATCACCGAGTTCGAACACGTAGGCTTATTTTTTTATTTATCGCACCACATATAGGCATTTTAATGCAAAGTAAGTCTTTATATGGCAAAAATGTCCAACCTTCGATATTTTATGATAATGAAAAGTGGTTCGTAAGATTAATTTAACGTAAACCTGAATTAAATTGGTTTATATATCGGACATCATCTCATCCAAGGATTGCCCAGAAATACGAACCCTTGCACACCAAAAAAATCTAATTTAGAATATTTTATGATAAAAATGTGTCCATAATAATTTAACATAAAAATTAACCTCTTAGCAAAAAGTTTTAATGTTTATTATTTTATAGTGAAAATCGATCTGCATTCGCAATGTAGCATTTAAAATTACCCGTAGGAGATTTAGATTACATAGACCTATTTCTTACACCCACCACATATAGAAGCTCTCATGAAAATCAACACCTTACGACGGAAGCAACTGAAAAATAAAATCTTTAACGAATATCAAGTTTACCAAAATTGAACCACATCAGTTGACGTTTTGACCAACCTCCAATATGTTGTCTTTCATGAATGTTATGCAAAGACATATTATATAGATATATAATATTAAGACCTTATTAGCGACATCAGGATCAAAATAACTTCAAACTGAAGTACATTTTTGAAAGAAAGAAGAATGTGCTTAAAATTTTGTGAATAAAAACGACAATGTACTTAAATTTTTAATAGAGAAAAAAGAAACATTAGATATCAGTGTCAGACTGAGTGCGGAGTTTTCATCTGCTTTATTTATTTATCTACTAATATACTACTGTGATTAGAAAGTAGTAGATCTTCTCCATTTAAAAGGTGTGAGTTTTCACAAACGACCAGAAGGGCAACCAGAAATATTATGGAAATAGAAGAAATCGGCCTCGCCACTCATGCATGAGAATTACGTTCTTAGATATTAAAAGCACACGTTGCAAATTTGAAAAATTTCCAAATTTCATGAGAACAGAAAGTGTAAAAATCAGATTTTCCATCTTTGACATATTGATATTCATAAAACTATTCTTAAGAATGTTTTCATATTATACCTAAGCTTTGGGTCTTCCACTTGGGAGACAGCGTAGAAGTGTGCATCTTTCATTTAAATCATAATTTAAACTTATCTGAAAGTTTCCTAATGCAGATATATACTCACTAAACTGCAGTTTTTTAATGCTGTTAGTCGGCTTGCCAGAAGTATCATTTCATTAGGCAGATTAAATTGCAATTTTATTTTAAAGCTTATATTTCTTTGCGTGTTTTAAACCAATAATTTAATGATAAAAATATTTTCGACAAATTCAGGTCGCAAATCTCTTTTAGTTTGCATTTTTTTAAGAAGCGTCGGCGGTGGATGTTTACAACAATTTTTTTTCTTCTGAGGACTTTTTTTGTTAGTAAAATTCAACGTTTATTAAAAGAAAACACAAAAAGTTACAAAAATTTTACAATTATTTCTAGCATGTTATTAGCTAAATTTTAATTCCTTCTAAAATTATCAACTAAAATACTCATTTTTTGGATAATGTCTTAAAAAAAGAAAAGCCCTGTTCGAAGAGACACTCGGCCGTAAATTAAAATCATTGCTAATGTCTGCTGTGTGAAACCCGGAGTGTGACGCATTCCAGCTAAATACTGCTAAAATTTCCTGAGAAAATTTTTCTCTGTATGTTCAAATATTATTGTACTGAAAAAAAGCAATACCATGGTCTTTGGCTGATTTGGCGTCCAATTGCAGCAAACAGGTCGGAGAGGAAACCCTCGAACTTTTAACCAAACCAACTGCGAAGGAAAGATCTGTGGCTGAAAAATTTACATCTCACGGCGGAGCACAAGTAATGGAATTTTGTCCTCATGGGACTAAACTGGAATGTTTAAAAGCTCAACAGGCTACCGCTGAAATGGAAGCTAAAAAAAAGAAAGATCAACAACAACAATCGAAAAAAGCTAAGAAGCTTAATAATACCAAAACGCCCGGCTATAACAACTGATCGGCTGTGATTGCTTTACACCGCACGCACCATTCACACTGCCTTACCCTTCCATCTATTTTACTTTGCAAAAGCAGTGTATTCTTCGCTTACGACTTTTTTGCACTGACTTATTTTTATAGGCGGACTTGATGCACATCGTTGCTAAACAAAAGTAAGACTGCTCGCAGGGAAGAATTGAATTCGTCGATTGGATAATTTCTTTTGTTATCAGGGTTTCCACTTTACAACATTTTTGTACGGAATTGTATTATTATTATTGTTTGTCATTGTTTTTCTTACTCTGATTGTATTAGGTTTTTTCTCCTACTTTATATACATACTTCAAATATATATTAATTTTACTGTTTTTTTTTTTTTTTTTTTTTTTTTTTTGGAATGTGACGATATTTTAGAAAGTTTTCGGGACATATGCAAACATTTGCTAAATCGAAATTATATACCAGCTAATGACGCTTACCTGGAAATGGCTATTGGAAATGCGTCCTGGCCTCTAGGAGTCACATTCATTCAAATTCATTCTTTGGCGTTTAGGCTGAGTCCCCGCGGTTTATATATTCCATTTCCTCACATTACTTACGCACACCCACACAATAGTATATACAATAATAATTTTTCGTACAACCATACTTTGTAAAATTATATAAGTACATAAATTGGTAGTACGTTTATTTGTTAAATTTACAAATTACGTTTGACTCAATTTCTCAATTAATAATTATTATTAATATAAATGGAAATAAGGAAAATATAGCTAATTTTACTGAAAATGAAAATATTTCATTTGAAGCTATTGAAGTAACGCAAATGAATAAGGCAAGTGTGCCTCCTAGAAATACTAAAAATAGGATAGGTTTTTATTAAACTATGAAAACTAATGGTTATATATTTATATTGAAAAAATAAATTATAGTTTTTAAATGTACTACATGAAAAACGTAAAATTATATTGCTTTTCATTTGATCTAATTTTCAGGATAATAGTGATTGCATATTCCGAACACACTTAATTTACCCTTGTACAACAAGTGGTGTAGGATATAAAAAGTGACATAATACATTTGCTTGTTATTAAAATATTCAGCATGAATTCTAACATTCAAATCAAATTTGAAGCAACATGTGACATAGAAATTAAAACGTACGGTATGGTATGAACGCCTTGAGGAACGAAAATCTCAAAAATTTTTTCTTCTTCATGATTTGCGATAACTTGACTAATGTGGCCCGTAGACCTACCAGTACAACTTTAACCTCACTCAATCAATGCAAACAATTAGTTGAAATTTATTCATTTCATTTTCTAATCTAAATATTTATTCACTCAACAAATGATTTAAACCAAAGCCGATGCGTGTTTTCATTTACAAATAATTTTAACTTTTATTTAATCCAATATCTGTTACATTAAATTTAGCCTAAAAAGATTATATTTGATGTCTAACGTATGAATTACTTTCAGTACATTTTAAACAGGGTGGAGTGAAATTTGTTGCAGCCAATTTTGCAACCATTTTTCAATTTTCTATATGGGGATATGGGAATTGTACCACTCTGTATATAGCCTTTCAAAAAATGGCGGCTTAGTATATAAATATAAAACGTGGTTCTAAGATTTTTTCTTTCCCAATATGAGAGATTCAACTTGAAAGAAAATATTAATTTATGGCACCCATCACCTCGAATCAGTACACTGGGATTGCAAAGTGTTCTTTTATATACGGTCAAGACAGTTAATCAATTGAGGGTTTCAGCGCGTCCTAAAAAATACTAACGCTAATACTAACGTGTTCATAGGATGATTACGCCTATCTTTTTACTTAAGTTTTATTCTCGTTTTTAATGATTGTTAAGAGATTCAAATTCATGGATTTTCGCATAAGAAACAGAAAAAGACTTATTCGACCGACAATCCTACGCTGATTAAACTGTCTCGGACTTGTGGAAACGGAGAAAGCTAATGTAACCGCGTCGATCGATAAACATAAGAAGTAATTTGATGCAAAATTGCTTTTCATTAGATCATCTTTGATCACAATTGGAAAAACTTACGTTTCCGCATATTTGCTTTAACTATAAGGTAGTTCGACGCAATGCTAATGCATTTTTTACCTGATAGGAATATTTCTTTTATCTGTAAATCTTTATAACTGAAATATATAAAATAAGAAAATTTATATTAGTTGCCGGTAGATTGCGTGCAGGCTTTGAAAGAAGTGTACTTCGGTCGATAATGGGGTTTTCATAGAACCCCAAAAATGAAACAGGGTTTGTGCGCAACGATCTTTTATATCAAAAATAATATGAGCGAGGTCGAATTTTGCAGCTAAATAACTCCTTGAAACTCTCATTTCTTTTCTTTTTTGCTTGTCTGGGTTGTATGTAATCAATAAAAACTTCAATACTTTATAATCTATGAGCCAAGCGACTATTAATCAACATAAGCATTTTATATTTTCTTGACAATGTGTTGCGTATTGCTCACCCCGTAAAGGTAAGGTATAATCTGTTTGAAACGAAAAAAATCTTTCTTTTCTCAAGCATTGACTTCGTTGTTTACTCAAAGCAGAAACATTACAAAGGTAGATAGTTTAATTAAAGTGTTGCTCTTTAAGAATACAAAATGTTTATATGACAATTTGGGAGAGGACGATAGAATCAGGAAAGGACAAAAAATGAAGAAAATTAGGCATACGAATATATTTGCTATAGTATGCCTTTTTTTCATAGTTTTTATTTTATCGTTATAATACTAATATATTGTTCCTTATGTATTTTATTATGCTCTTTCTTATGTAATTTATTGTATTAGTTAGTATACTAGTTATCTGTTACAAGGAGTTGTGTCCTATGGGTATTCTAAAGTTGATATAATAGTAATTTTAATATTGAGTTAGTATAGTAGACCCTTAGTAATAGTACGTAGGGCTGAAATATTTTCGGGGAAGCAGCCAATTAAAACAATTGCCAACGTGCCGAAATGGAGCACACCAAAGCCAAGTTTGCGAGTTTCAACCAAAAGTGAAAAGACGAAGGGCAGCAAAATCTAGGTGCCAAAAAAATGACAAAAAAACTTGGTTGATATGACTCGACCAATCGTTGCTTCTGGTCGTACCAACTTGTTTTATTTGTTCCTTCCAGCACTTGAACTGGAAGAAACTGCAAATAGAGAACGATCAATGTTAATTTAACAAATGACCAAATTTTTTTGTGAAGACGTAGAATATAAATTATAATTGTTATAAACTAATTCAGAATTAGTTCACTACATACTACAATATATAAAATGATGCACTTGCATTTTGCATTTGTTTATTCCAGAAATATGGACAACTTGAAGTGTGTCACGAAAATGAAATATAGGCAAATTAATATAAACAACGACGAGACACTTCAAGGTCTGGATTATGAAATCAGCGGTATTGTTATCTACGGTCAGTTATATATAAACAGACAAACATAGAAACATGACGTGCAAATGCAAAAATAACAAAGAATAAAATATATTGAATAAAAGACATACTTAAAAGTAAACAGCAATATACAGATAGATATGTAGAAAAATAATTCTAATTCTTCAGAGATAAGAGATAAGAGATAAGAGTCATTTGTCATATAAAAATATATCCAAATTAAAATACCAAAAGTAAACGGTCAAGCACAGGAAAATCAAAAGGTGGAAACTCTATCGCTTATAGGCCTACATACAATTGCTTAAGCAAATGCACACACAACCGAACATATGTCTTTCTTCTTGCATACATATAATCGCTTAGGCAAATGGTACGAATACATCCGTGCACAGGTTTATTCAAACCGTCATAGAATAGCATACACCTGTTCATACCCCGGTCTTACATACAATTGTCGTACAAATTTTAGTAAATTTCAGTTCTTTTACACGCTCTTACGGTCTTCAATATCGTTTGTTGCCTTGATCTACCACTTAATAATTTGAAAAACATGATGTATATAAGAAAAGACATTCCGCTAGCAACATTTGGCAAGCAAATTATCAAGTATTAGCTCAAGGCATCCGATAAAAACAAAAGATATTAAAGACCGTAAGAGAGAATAAAATGACTAAAGTGAGAATATTCACTGAATTTGTACGACAGATATGCGTAAGACTACACATTACCAAAATTTGTGTGCGATAGTAGGCGTGTGCGTGAGTATATTCGCACTATATCACCAATCCTCGTGAGCTGGTGTGTTTACGTTTACTTAAGTTATATGAAGACCGCAGAATTTTCAACTTTTTCTGTGCTTGACCGTGTACTTTTAATAATTTTATTTGAACATTTTTTTTTGGAGAGATTTGCATTGTTTTGGAGAATTTTTCTATATATCTATCTATTTATTGCCAACAGATTTTTATTATAATTATTCTCTCTAATTTCTACCATTTCTATCTATTTATTAACAAAAAATTAATATTATAATTGTTTTTCCTAATTTCTACTGTAAAACCTTTTTCTACTTATTTTATTTTTCGAAAGTTATCATTTTTTATACCCACCACTGTAAGATGCGGGTATACTCATTTTGTTTTTTTCCAAAATATATGTAACATTCAAAAGGAAGCTTTGGACACCCTGTAAAGCATATATATTCTTGGTCAGCGCGAAAGTCTGAGTTGATTTAGCGATGTCCGTCCGTCAGTGTTTCTGTGTGGGCGGAAAATGGGCGAAATTGCTCAGAGCACACGCCCCCAGTAAAGCCTAAACTATACGCAACTCAGTTTTTTTAACAAAAATTTTTGGATTTTTGCTCGTTACTCGGAAATTATTAAAGTCGGAATCCTGATATTTTCCACATTTACTTTACGAAACAGTCTAATCTTTAGGTACGAAAATGGAACCAATCGGCTATGCCCAGAAAAAGTTACGAGTAACTAAATTTTATTTGTTTCAATTTTTAGTTTTTTGTCTTTATTTATCGCAAGGCAAACAAAACAATATTTAAAATTACTTTGTACACTCCTCAAATGGAAATATATTATCTGCCGAAAAATGGGTTAATTTTAAAATGAATATGGTAGACACCTCAATTAATTTTTTTTTTAATAATACCAACGATATGGGTATCAAATAAAAGAACGTGGAGAATAAAATGCGAAAAGCATAGTGGTGGGTATGCGAGATTCGCCCCCGCTGAATATAACTGTCTTACTTGTTCCATTTATCTTTTACATTTTAAAAATATTTCGTTGTAAAGAGAACAGTATTTCGCATATTATATTTTATTTGCATTTCAATTCATGCATAGGTTTGGACAATTGAACATTAAATAGAAGCACTTGAATTATGTAATGTAGAAAGGTGTATGAAATATGTATGGAAATTTTAACTGGCGTGAAGTTAGCCCACTGTACATAGTCTACATTTTTGTCTTTGGTGAAATGCTGGCTATCTTCACACTTGGTTCGCGCCTCTGGTGAGGCAATTGTTAATTGAATGCTACAAAATGATTGGAAAAACTAAACAAAAATATAAATATAAGCACAAATAAAATAAGAAATTATACAGATATGTTATAAGAAATCAAAAAAAAAATGTTTCTATTATTTACCATATAGTGCATATATATTATTGGCGAAAATTTACGACACACAGAGTGTGTATAAAAAATTTTAACGAATTTCGCCACGTGCAGATTTTCGATCTGGTTTGCAGGAAGCTAAAACCTATCAGAAAAATCTAATTTCATTACCCTGGTCCCGGTCCACCACCTCGAAATTCTCCAAAACTTGTCCTCTCCATATACATAAGACCGTAAAGGCAAAATATTGCAATGATGTTGCTAATTAAATGTTCGAATTTGTACACATAATATTTATATATTTATTCAACATGTTTGCATTCCAGAAACGTTATCTTGCATGAGTTATGATCAAATACAATCCAAGAAAGAATTTTATTTAAACATTTTAGAAATTAGAAAAATTAGAATACGGATAAAGCAATCTTAGATATCTTTAAAATGTATACAATGCATTATTTTAGGAAAAATTATATATCTGTGCGAATTAGCTGGTTTTTTTTCTTTTCAATCAAAATATGTGTTGCTAGAATAGTTTTCTGAAATGAAAATCATTTCACAACTGCAAAGAGAAGGCTTGATCAAGTGCAAAATTTCGAAAAAAAAAAATTAAAAAGATTATTAAAAAGTTAAAAAATTAGAAGAAGGAGGGGAAAAATTTATAAAAATATTAAAATATAAATTATAAGATTGTAAAAAACAATTTTGTTTAGACACTATCCAGAACGACTTTTTATTACATTTCAAATACAATTTAAGGCTATCTTTCCCTCTCTCTGTCTGGTGGACATCCTTGCATTCATATTCCAAACCTTTTAATGAAAGTTTGGCGCAGACCTAGCGTTAATGACAGCAATAGGCTTTTTATAAGTTAATACTCTAAGGTACATATCTGAGACTTTACGACTTCATCATTCCTGCTCAAAAGCAGTGTCTAGTGCTAGATAAAGTTGTGAGGAGGCATGTGAAGATTTCATAAAACTGAAAAAAACAGTAGAATATAGAGAAGCTGTTGCCGAACAAAATATTCGCATGTAGCGGTCTAATTAATTCGATAATGGTTTGCACAAGGTGCTCTAACCGGAAAGTGTAAAAACAAAATAATCTCTCTCTCCGTGATTCCGTTATAGTATATAGATAATTTATAATTTATTTTGCTTTCCAGCTTTGTGTGACCGTTAAATTATAATCAAAGTATAGGGGTTTAGAAAAAAACATACAAAATAGGCAGATGAATAGAGTAAGGTCGGTTGAGAAGCTTATTCTGCTAGTGGGCCTTCTTTTTAAAAATGACAATGTTAGTGACAGTCATTCGCGCGTTTGTCAATGCTTTTACTTAAGAAGTTATATGCATGTTATTGAGTTATCGCCATTTTTCTAAATATGGATGGCGTACAATTTCATTCAAAACATTCTATAAGCAAGTAGAATATGTCAAAAATGTTTGTATGCGCTGGTGCGTGCGCTTGTTGATTAGCAGCCGCTTGGCTGTCTGCTTTCTGTTTCTCCTTATTTATATCGGTAAGGATTCAGTTTATAACTTTTTGGTATGACGTCGTATATTCTAAGCCTATGCCTTATAAGTTATTTTATTTAAAGACAATATTCGTACCTAAAGTACAATATCATTACAATGAGTAAATTAATAAGTAGTTCTGTTAAACCGGAGATTTTGGAAAATAGGCATATAACGATTTTTAAACATGGGTTTTGGAATTAGAAATTCCAGATTTATTTCAATTTGTTTTATAAATTCATACCGCCTCACGTTCCGATGACGACGACCTTACCAGCTACGCCATCGCAATGACAGTCCACCAATGGCTTAAAAGGTACTGAAGTGAAGTAGCTCACCAAGATAACCCACTTTTTTTACGTTTCGTGCCTTGACTAAAAGTGTCTTTGCTACATTACGATTTATTGCGAAATAAACAAGAAACATATAAAATAAATATTAAAATTGAATTAAATTAGCAAACGTGCACATATAACACAAACTAAACTTCTAGCTACAAACACAAAACCAAAAATGCTAATGATAACATAAAGATAATGGTATTTATCCAAAACAAAGCTAAATTTTTTTATAAAAAAATGTTCATATAAACATACCAAAAATAAAAACAGCCAACCATTGAAAAATCAAAAGTTGAAAAATTTCGCTCGTGCGCTGACATATAATTGCTTGAGCAAACATATCCACAACCGAACACAAGCATTTCTGCTTTAGCGCGAATACACCCAAACGTACTCAAAACGTTCATAATGTAAGATTACGCATACTTGCTGTGCAAATTTCAGCAAATGCTCTCATTTTAGTTCGTTAACTCTCTCTTACGATCTTTAATATCGTTTGTTTTTATCGGATGGCTTCAAGTAGCGTTTGATAATTTTGCTGCGCTAATGTTGCTAGCAAAATGTCGTATCTTGTATATATAATGTTTTTTGCACTCAGTTAATTTTTTCTTAGTAGTATTTATGCCCTTCTTTTTTGCTTTCAACTTTACATAGAATTTCATTTTTGTATGAAAAACGGCAATAAAGGCTACTAATTTTCAACTTCAAATGTAATTGTCAAATTATTTTGTTAAATAATTTAAGGAAAAAAATGCATTTCTAAATGGAAAATGCAGTATATGATGCTTTTCAAACTTCTTATTTCATTAGATATACAAAAAGAAATTGGTAAGGGATTAACGTAATTACGCAGTCTAACAAGATATTTTGTAGACATGCGTTGAATTCGATTTTTGATGATTATAAAATGCAGGTCAGTGTGAATAGTACTTTTGCTAATAAATCACGTGGCATTAGAATTAAGACGAAGACTAATTTGTCCCGCTGATATGAGATTATAAGCGAAACTTCAGTGTGTTTCAACCTTATTTCGGGTTAATAAGTCCGAAATGGTAAACCCAATGAGAAGGCACGTTACCAAATTACAAACAACAATAAATACGTGATAAACCACAATAAGAAAATTATTGTAAAAGCAAATTAAATTTTTGATTGATTAATGAAAGAAAGAACGAAGAAAAATGATTTCAAAAGAAGTGGGATGCGGATGAACTTCACTGACACAGTAAAACAAAGCTAAAATAATTGCTTAAATATTTTGATTTGACAAATATATTTAAATTGAAAATAAATCGAATTTATCGTTTGCATTTCATTACTTACAAAATGATATAGATTCTAATTTTTAGTCATATAACATAAAAAAGATTTTAATTAGTACCAAATAAACATAAATTGTGAAAATAATTTCGAAATTTAAAATAAATTCTCTTTATTTCATTAATTGCCAAATCTCACAAAGCTCCGTAAAAAGTGGGCAAACTTGAAGTTCCATTTCGAAAATGCATCATTGTGTTCAAGTGTTTATTGTGCCAACTACTTACTTACATAATTTGCGATATTAGAGGCGAACCTTCGCAACGTTACAGCATATGGCATGCACTCCCTGGCGACTATTAAGAAAAGTAGTAGAATTAGCTTTCATCAAGTTTAAACGAAGTTACATTAACTGTTACTTTTAAATATACATGTATATATATTAGAATATTATCCGAAAAGCTAAAGAAGCTATGTCCTGTTCAACTGGTTCATGAATATTTGGAAACGCTTTCTCATTGATTTATTTGATGTACTGTAAATAAAAACACAAAATAGTTTTGATTTCCTGGAAAATAGTTACAGCACTGCATTTATAATATTACTCAAAAATTCTTTTGAGGTAAGTTGCGTCATTAGGAAAATGAATAGAAAAGATCAATGAAAGTACCATTCACGGAGGGCTACGTTGATCGGTGGTGACGATTTGTGACATTCGTGCGTGCTAGATTTTTCCTTATATTTTAATTTTCTTCTTTCTCTCCATCCTGCTCCACTTCTCCTCTTTTTTCGTTTAAGACAATAGTCGGAGTGTATGGATATAATAGACATTGAAACTGATTCTGTACTTCAAATTGAATGATAAAACGACCCCTTCTTGTTGAGTTCTTAAGCAAAGACATATCCTCATTCGTTATATATTTGGTGTTTTCGGGATTGATCATATTTCCCTTTATTATCAAATCACGCTCGTCTAAAGTTTTCACTACACGTGCAACAAGGCGCACATCTGCGCGTACAAAATGTACTGTGCTTTTCCTCATGCAGTTACGCAATTATGTCTTTCCGATATAATAGGTGTTGGTGGTCCTCTTGTCAACTATGTTTTTTACATCAACGAAATTCGCTTTTCAGTTGCCGGGTCCAAAACTGCAGGCTCACGATACGAGTTCCTCATGCACCGACCAGAACACATTCTTTCATTATGATATCCCTATCCATTACACTGCATGAACGTTATGCTACGATAACATCCGCATTTAATTTACGATTTGTCCCTCTGCATAAGTCTTTGAGGCTAACATGAAGGAATTGATGAACAACAACTTTGAACGTTCGGTCAAAGGATCTTATGGGACCAGTCAATATGTAAGTTCCTGCCTTCCATATAAAATGTTCGCCGCTCTTTTCACACAAATATCAACATGATGTCGAAGACATATAAGCCTTGGAAAGCGATTTGAACTTTTCGTTCTTTTTAGGACTATAGTCAAAATGATACTTTAAAGCCTATTTTTATAGGCTTTTTTCAAATTCTCAGCTCAATCAATCAGGTGAATCACTCGGTTTGCAACTCAGTATATCATAAATCATTTTTATTTTTTTCATCTATTGTAATGTTGCGCTGCTCGGAAATTCCTTCGATTGATTTGATTCGACTCATACCTAAACTATGGTATGGTTGACTGTTGAAGAAAAATTAAAAAGCATTTTTGCGAAACTAAGCTAAAATTAACAAAATACTATGAAATTTTAAAGAGTTATGCCAAATCACTGTTTTTGTCTATAAATATGTTTATGAAGACTTCAAGAAGATTTCTTCTTCGTCTTTTATTCCTAGACTTTTATTTATCGACCTATTAGTTTCTAAATCTATAAAATTGGCATTATTATATGAAATTTTCTGCAATTTCTTCAATGACATTTCCCGAATTACTAACTAGCTTTCATTCCCCATCCTTCAGAATCAGTTTTTATCTTAACAATTTTTCTTCGACCACTTCCGGGATTGGTTTCGTTTTAGCGATCTGTTGTCCCACAATCTCTACATCTCTCTGAAATTTTTACATTTTGTATGTATTACATTTTCTTTTTCTTGCATTCGTCAAAAATTAAAATAGCAATGACTAGTTATTCCGTTGCCATAGTTGCGTTTGCCTTGTGGGTTTATTGAATTTTTTCTCCTTTCACAATAAACAAGACAAGTACGGGTGAAAGCGGGTAAATTTTGGACAACAGAAAGAAGACTGACAACGACTGGTGGCGTCAAGAATATTAAGCAGAGGACACAAAAGTGTCTGTGGCGATGCAATATTCCAATATAAATAATAAAGCAATTGAATTACTAATGGAAAAAATATTATTTAAAAAAATGCAGATAAGAAAGGAAGACGGTTTATTCTAGATTTGGTTTCACTTTTGCAAAACATGAAAGCAAACATATCTTTCTTCTCTACGTAAAGCAAAAATTTGGCGTCATTTACACAGCATAGCACGGCATAAAATAAATTCAATGCCATATACAGGGTGACGAAGAAAAATCATTATTAAAAAGTACTTTTAAAATTAAGAAACAATTCACAATAGTAAATGGTTTTTGATGGTATCAAAAAGTTAAGTAGATTAAGAAAACAAGAAGAGCAATTTTAAAACTTCAGGCAATGTATAGAATTGAAGAAGAATCGTTAAGTTGTCGTTCAACTACTAATATATATATAAGTTGTAATTTGCATTGCAGGGCCGCAATAACACAATAGAAAACCGGCCGAAACCAAAAATTTTGTAAAAAGTATTTACTTATTTGTTAAGACAAACGCTTATCTTTATGGTTATGAAAAAAAAAAATTTGGGATTGGGCGGACAAATAGCACCCATTTGCTTGTCGTTCATTGCTCAGATACAACGAGGAAAGTTATACTTTTTATTGAAATCTACAGCAATCTTTTTCCATCCGCATTTGTTAGGAAATGTTCTGTATGCAGCTGTTAAATTTTCTCATATTACTATATTGCGTATGTTTTGTAAATAAGCTTGCGCACAACTGAAACCACTATTTTAAGTGAAGGGAGAGTATGCTATAACCGCGACCTAAATGTCTAAGAAATCGTAATCGA
Organism: Glossina pallidipes; assembly: GCA_000688715.1. Lineage (NCBI taxonomy): Eukaryota > Metazoa > Arthropoda > Insecta > Diptera > Glossinidae > Glossina > Glossina pallidipes. The sequence continues at coordinate 33,104 of JMRQ01006295.1, read as the reverse complement.
TACATAAGCACTTAAACACATTCGTGTATGATTTTGAAATACCTACACTAGTGCGAGAAAATGCCTACATTGAACCAGGAGCCCAGACGGAGAGGCGGACATACGTATATCAATTCAGATTTTAATGCTGATTAAGTATGTATACACTTAAGGGGGCTCGGAAGATTCTTTCTGGACCTTACAAACGTTTTGAAGAAATGAGTATACCCCTCATCCTTCGGTTTCTAATATAAATATAAATATATGTTACCATAATACATTTTCTGCATTGGCATTGTGCATGTGCATTGCATTGTTTCACATTTCCTTGTCCTGTTGTCAGCTAAGATAATGTCTGATGAGAGTTTCACATTCTTAAAAAGCAACACCTTAATTCAACTATCTCAGTAATTACGCCGTCGTCCGCCACGAAGCTAAGAAAGCCCTTTCGCGTTTGTTTTAAGATAGGATGAGTGATTAAATCTCTACAAATGCATCTGTTGAAAAAAATTACGTCTCTGTCCAATCTGTTACCAAACAGAATGAATGACAATAGAGTTTGCATTCGATACTTCGATTAATTAAGTGAATAATTATTAACCAAACGGGTAAGGAACGGATATTACACGACGTTATGCATCCATAAAATCTCCGGGTAGTTAGAAAAAATTGAAGTTCCTAGATCTTAACACAAAGATTCGTTATTCCTATTTTCGAAATGGGACTTCAGGACTTGCCGTATTTTTAAGGGGTTTTGTGGAGATTGGCAAATCATATGGTTTTGTGGTTATACAAAGAAAAAAAAAAAACGGGAAAATCGCAGAAGAAGATATGAAATGATGCATTTTAAATTTAAATGTTACTTGTTATTCATTGGCTTGGTCCATCTTAACTCAACATCCAAAAAAGATTATACTTATATAATTCATACTTATTTCGCACTAATTTAAATCTTTCTATATTATATGATTTGAAATTTTGGTCTATACTCTACATTACTTTGCAAAATTTTTCAATTTAAAACTGATTGTCCAAACAGTTTTATTAAAGTGTGTGAAATATCGCTTTATGTTTATCAGCATTCGAACAAAAGTAGAGAGAATAAAAACGCGAATATAACAGTTACAGAAAGAGGACAAAAGTTATCCATTGCTTGCGAAAGTATAAGATAATGCGTTATAAGGAAATGCCTTTTATTACTTGCAAATATCTGAAACTAACTAAAGTTTTGAAGGATAACACGATCAAGAACGTAAGAAATTTTGCAAAAACTATTTATGATGTTATTCCTGTTTCGCTTTTGTTTCGTATTCCCTTTAAACTTGATCGCGTATTTCATAGAAAGAGTGCATCGAGTAAATAATGTTCTAACTTTCTTGTATAAAAGTTAAAAAATATTGCGTAAAATTTCGATTTTTCGGCAAAAACGCCATAGAAATTTGTGGTGCTTTTAATCAATAAAAATTTCACAAGAAATTATAATTGAAATAATAACGAACACTACGGCTCTAGATTTTTTTTTCGTATTGTTATCTTGCGTTTATCTTATTGTTATGGCCACATAGTTATTTAAAAAAATATTATTCTTTTCTCTAGGAATCGAACCAAGTCAAATTGTTCCTACCATGAAATTGTAAAACTTTAACCGAATGTAAACTCACAAGAGAATTGTTGCACTGATTGGTGGTCTTATGTAGATTTCTCTCCTAATGATTTCAATCCTATTATTGTATCTTGTGGTTAGGAGTGTAAATGTTTGGAATTTAGATAATTCCAAACTGAATCACAATTATCATCGCTATAATAATTATTTGCAGGGTATTCTGTAATGTATGTAAGCGCCACAATTTTGCAATAAATTTTGCATGGCTTTCAATCTCATATCAAATTGATGACAATAACTCTTTAATTTAATTTTACTTGACTTAAGAAGAAGATAGTGCATCGACGTCCTATCCTCCTTCTTCTTAAATTGTGATATTTTTCTTTTATATCGGATTACACTGCAAATTTGAATTTTACCACTATTGTGTAGTCGCATTTCACAATACTGAAACAATTTAAACTGCTGTAATCGACGTTCTTGAAGAAATAGCTTATAGTAATCGCTACAGAATTGTTTTTTTATTTTTAACATATTCGGTAAGTGCATTTGAAAACATGAAATTGTTTCATTATCAGTAAAAGCGAAATTGGGAGAATATGCTTCTTCTTATTCAAACCAGCAAGCAGAACTTAATAATGAATATTTTGCCAGTTGGAAAGATCGATATGAAGTTTACTCCCCACCTCCAGTAAGGGAGTGGCAGCGAGGGAGAAATACCAGCGGTATAAGTCTATGGGTAGGCACCAGGGCTCAGACCGGTAAAATCTTGATTATGGTATACCGGGCAACGTATATGAATTAACGCTATTGGGCTGGTGGTGGCAGTATTCCGTTACCTGAGTAGAAGGGTAACACCCTGTCGAAATGGCTTTCGGGCTAATGCTGCTCACTGCCTTCGCCCCGTTAAAATCTGGCAAGTCTGAGAAGAACGCCCTAGTTCGTTACATGGTGTAGGAAGCTGGGCCTGCCACCCAACGCTACTGTTATAAGGGATAGCGTCAATCCTCACATGGCCCAGAGGCGGCACATAAACCGACAACTCCGCGACACAATAAACGGCAGAACAGCTGTGTATGAAAGATGCCGGATTGAGAAGAACGCCGCAAGCGCTAGTCGTACGGAGACTAGTGTTAAAAGTCTCCAAACGCCGCCGGCGCGCATACGCGCAAAAGGTGATAGAGTGAAGTGACGGTGGCTCGCAAACCTCGCCGCTACAGGATGCAAGGGGGGCGAAGCGAACGCAGTCGCCGGCCAGAATCGTATCTATCGCCTGGTGGACTTAAGCGTAAGCAGCCCGGAGACATGGACACGCGGACCGCCAAACGTCGTAACGTAGCCACCACAATGGGGCGGCCGAACAGCACGCGGCAGACGCACCTGACGGCCATTATCCACCGAAGGACGTGAAGTGGGTGAAATTCGGAGCCAAAAAGAAAAAGAAAAGAAAGGCATACTGGCCAAAAAGACCTCCTAAAGGCCGATGCTATTATCATAGCAGCTAAAGGCGAACTCTGCTACGTGGATATGGTTCGTAAGGTTAAACACGAACTGTAATTAAGCCAGCTTGGTGAGGCGGTGCAGAAAACAAGAAGAACGCAGACAGACGAGCTTCTACTGCAACTTAACCAGGGCGAAGAGAAAGCGGAAGAGCTGAGAGGGGCAGTGAGGTCCTTTTTAGGAAGGGAGGCAGGAGTCAGGTGTCTGAAGCAACGCAAAATGGTCGAATGCAAAGGCATCGACGAATTCACCACCAAGGAGGACATAAGCAACGCACTTAAGTCTCAATACGGGGTGGCTACCGCGAAAGTGGTAAATTTAAGAACAGCTTACAGTGAAACGAAAGCGGCACTCATAAGCCTGCAGCAGGAAGAAGCCGCTAAACTATTGGCAGGCAGAAAGCTGCGTATAGGCTGGGTGATCTGTAGGATCAGAGAGCGCATACCCTTGCTGAGATGCTTCCGATGTCTACAGCTCGGGCATATGGCGAAGCAATGTGCGGGCTCATCTGACCGATCAAAGGCTTGCCGGAGGGCGAGAGAGGAAGACTATATTGCGAAAAGCTGCACTAAGGAGCTTTCTTGCATGTTCTGCAGGGAGACACCGAATGTGGGCGCAAAGCACGTGGCGCGAAGCGGCAAATGTCCGCTGCTCAAGCGGACATTGTCTCTTGAGTGTGGAAATGAGAATGCTGCACATTAATCTCAACCACCGCGAAGCAGCTCATGACCTACTTCGGCAAACGGTCATTGAGAAAGAGCTGGAGCTGGTACTGTTGAGGGAACCATATCGAAATGCAGGGCAGGGTACGTGGGCAAACGATGAGTCCAAAAAAGCAGCAATTTGAGCGCCCACACCTATAGAAGTTTTGGATGTTATTTCAATGCATGGGTCTTCGAATGTGGCAATAGGGCCTGCAATCTGAGAGGACACAGCTTGTTAGAGGCATTTGCCGTGCTGAAAGCACTTCTTCTTAAAGATGGGAGTAGAGATACGTGCCTGGAAGGAAGGATTTTTCCATACGAATGGAAGGTCCAAAGGTTGATCCTTATTCCGAAGGCTAACCGAACGGCACATCTGCCAGTGAGACACAACAGCCGAAGTATAGGAGAGGGTCGTACGCGAACGTCTGCTATTCGTAGCCGAAGAAAGATGTGGTCTCACGGATAACCAATACGGGCTCACAAGAGCGCGGTCTACGATAGATGCCATAAATCATGTCGTGTCGCTAGCCTCGGACGTTATAACCGGAGACTGAAAGAGAGGCGGCGATAAAAAGTACTGCGCCGTCGTTACGCTAAACGCTAAAAACGACTTCAACTCGGTGGACTGGGGGATCCTTCGTAAAGCCCTTATAAGAATGCATGTTTCAAGGTATATACTTGAGATAATAACAAGCTACCTTTTGAACCGCACGTACGTGTGTGATGGTGACAATGGAAAAGAGTCGCACAAAATAACGGTGGGTGTCCCACAGGGACCATTTCTTGGCCCTCTCTTGCGGAACATAAAGTACAACAGTGTTTTCGAGCTTAATGTTCCTGGCGGTGGAAAGATTATCGGCTTCGCCGATGATATAGCAATCGTAGTGGTCGCAAACTGCGTTGTGCAGATATAAATAAGGCGTGGCTAGAAGAGATGGAGTTAGAGCTAGCAGAGCGTAAAACTAAGGCGGTGCTAATAATCAGCCAATCGATATCTTGGCGGACGAAATGAGGCGCATCCATAAAAAGCGCCGCATCAACGTCCCCTCGCAAGAGGAAAAGAGAAGAGCGGCTAGCGTCGATGAGGATTTCGCAATCGCGATGGGAAAGGACAACGAAAGGAAGATGGACGTTCGTCCTTATCCCAAACATAATGCAGTGGATCGAAAGGCCACACGGTGAGGTATATTACTATCTATTTCTAACTGGCCATGGCTGTTTCCGAAAGTACCTGTTCAGGTTCGGGCACGACAACTCACCAAATTGCCCGGAATGCTCGGAAACGAACGAAGATGTAGAGCATGCCATCGTTCGCTGCAAAAGTGGAGCGCAAGTCCCACACTGACGTAGATTTTAAAAGCTTTCCCCGTCCTTAAAAAGGGAAAAAAACACACAAACACGCACGCGTGCATATATATTCTTTTACAGGCATATAATATCATGAGAGCAAGTGAAGTTTCCATCAGATTACAAAATGTTGTAAATTGTTTTCATTTTACCTTGTTTTACCTCTCAGTTGAATTTTAACTAATAATTAATTTCATATACGCTAGCTAAATACAAGAGATACGTTGGAAGCAAATGTTATAGAAAACAAAAGTGAAAATATTGAAATTCTTATAAAAAAAGAACATTAATGTAAAATCAATCATTAAAAGTCAAAAGAATAGGCTGGCTAAAAACATGAGTTTAAGTACAATGTATACAATTTTTGCTTTGTTTCCAAATGCTTTCTATTATGCAAGTAATCAACATGCGCGGGCATATATTTTCGAGCACGCTAACGCATTTGCATCTTGCATCATATGTTGAACTGCCGAAATAAAATTTGATTATATATAGTATAGTTGGATACTTGAATACGCACATGTCTTTTATTACATCATTTTAGCAAAGCAAAATGTAAATGCACTCGTTGTGTTCAGTCATTAAGGCTTTTGATCAATCGCTTCCTTTAATAACAAATGTAACGATTCAGATCTATTTGTGACAAATACATTAGTTGTAATACGTATATATGCCAATAATACGTTTTTCGCGACGTTAATAACACGGATTATTTACACACAATAGCATTGAATATAACCTATATTTTTGTCAAAGAGAAAAAAAATATTCCACAAATAAATATTATATTTACACACATACATAAAGATGAATGTCCGCTGTACACGTGTCATAGAAAAACCACGAAATCATTGATTCCGTTGCAGTGAAACTTATATATAATATTTGTTTCGGCTAGAGTAAGCTGCGAAAAATTACTAGATTTTCATATGTTGCGCTGTAGACTACCTTTTGTGTTTTGCATCAACTGCAACAAAATTTGCCTATAATCCTTATTTTAATCTTGGGAGTGTATAATTTAATATTGGGAATATAAATTAATTCGGTCCATTTATTAGTGAATAAGAATTCATTTATTTTGAAATGAATGAACGGAGTAGTTGAAAAATTATTCATCATGCCTATTGCTTTTCCCGGCCTCTCAGGCACATTCCGAATATTATTTCGAGAAAATGTCTCGTTTCGTAAGATTATCCCCAAACTCGTCAAAAGATACGAAGCACATTTCGAGCAACCAATAAGTCATCTATTGAAATCCTAATCCTAATTGAAAGAAGTAACGTCTGCTCTTGACCGCGGAGAGGATAGGACATTCCAGGTTAAAACTGCAAATATTTGTTGAGCCAAAACTCGGTCAATACGCCGAACTGCTTCTTATTAAAAACTCTCGATATACCTTGCCTATTTTCTTGTCGCAATTGCGTCAATTATTATTGGTAGCTTTCCTTGGTAATGGTTTCATTTGGTTGCAACATAGCATAACACAGCACGCCCTGTCGATCCCACTAAATAGGGCTGGTGAGGATGTGCAGCTTTGTCGTTGACGTTCTCAGTTCCCAAACTCTGTATGATAGTTATTTGAGCTTTGGATATCATAGGGCATACATTGTTCATCACGTTTAAGAATTTAGTAGATTTTCTTGCAAATTGCGTTGGTCTGTCATAGACTACAGTAATTCAAAACACCAACAAGCAATCTTCTGTTCAGTTTAGTATGATAATTTGTTTATTTACTTCATTTATTCATTACTGGCTACGACAGACATTCAGCCGAAGAAACGCGATTAAGATGGATTCAAATTACGAAATTTTAGAGAAGACTCATCAGTCAAAAGCATAGTAAGCTTCAAAGTAAAGTGTTTCAGTTGAGAGTGAACATAAGTTCAAGTAACTATAACTGTTTATAAAGTATAGTCTACCGCACTGAGATTCGAACTTGCGCAACTCTCTCACTTGGCAGGTGCGTATAGCTTAGAGATAACACTTTCCATTAAAGAACTCACAATTTCATTTTACATCATATAATACTGCTTACACTCTATCTTAGAAAATTTACTGACTGTCTAATTTGTACTCCCAATAACATTAAAATGTAAAAATTTTTATTTTTATAGCTGAATTAGCTGACTTGTTTAACTTCGTTCCAGACAAATTTAAATAAATGATTATATAAATATTTACTGTCTGTTTATTTATTTATTTATCTATCTATTGTTTATTTGCTTAGAAATGAAACTCAATTAAAATAAATTAACAGTCGAATTCTTATACTAATTAATATTAGAAAGTGGCATAAAGTATATAAGGAGAAGTAAAGAAAAAAAAATTAATTGTAATAATAAAAAAAATTAAATAATTCATGTATAAATAAATAAGCAAGAAAAAAAGGAAAAAAGCGTGTACACTAGCACAGAGGCACACTCATAACCAATACAGAACAAAATTTCAAGTGAACCCTTAAACCATCGCAAACACGCAAAAGCTTGGCAACCAATACCAATTAATTTTCGAATCATAATGAGATCTCAAGATTCAAACATTCATTGAAAAAAAAGGTAAAGAGGAAATTTCAGAAGCAAATTTACAATATCATCATCAGCACTACTTTTCTATTAACCCTCAATTAATTTCACAAATCCAACAAATCATCAAAACATTTTCGAGAATCCGCCTTGGCCATACAATTGTAAGTCACCAGTGGATCTTAAAAAACTCTTCCTCCCCAATCTAAAGTTGTGGACAAGTTCTCAATATAAAGTAGATTCTCTGTGACTGCCTCAAGTTTTCCTTGACTGGGAGTATTGCATTTGGAGCGACTAATCCTATGGACAATCTACAATCAGCTACAGAACAGAGTATCAATACAATATATTACTTTATTACAACTACTAGGCTCAATATCTAATGTACTTTTATAAATTAGAGCCAACAGCCTGTGTTGCTAGTGCTCATTGTCTTTTCTTTTTAGTCAAAGAATTGATTTCATTAGTATAGCATTATGATAATAATAATAATAATAATAATAATAATAATAATAATAATAATAATAATAAGATTAAAAGTAAGTTTAAATACGACATAGGCAAATCACGCATATTAACCAAACTTGTTTTGATAGACTCTAAAGAATCCGATATTGAGACTAAGTCACAAACATCATTTAGATTTGTGCAAACCACTCTAAACGGATTAAACAGCTCACAATTATATTTACATTGACTCAGCTTAATGAAAATAAAGTACCTAGAGAAGCGGTTAGGAACATAAAGCACCAAGTAATGTGGACGCACTGATAGTACCATTAGTTAACTTAATTAAGAAAGAGACACCAAGAATAAATCCAGGGTTCTCAAGTGACGGTAAGGATAACAGAAGCAACTTACTTTCATAAGGAGGCAAAGAGACAAGCGGATCCCAACCCAAATTCCTAATGGCAAACAGCAAGAATTTTTCAACTGATTCAATTGAATCTACGTAACACCCATAGGAAGGAGACCACGCAACCGAGGCATACCCAAGTATTGGTCTAACTAAGCACAGGTATAGCTTTATTGTAATGTAAGAATCCTTCAGCCTTTGGACCACCTCTTGATAAAACCAAGCGCGGACCTAGCTTTACTTAAAGAGAGATCAATGTCCAAATTACAATGTAGTTTTTGGTCGAATAGAACCCTTAAAAAATCGATGAACGAATCGACGTTTTCCAACTTGTGTGAGTCGATGAAATACTCAGTACTGAATGACTTTCGTCTTAAGAAGAAAGCTTCCTGTATTTACTTAGACTGAATTTCATAAAATTTAACGAGCATTATGCAACCAAATTGTTTAACTCAATTTGAAATTGATACGATTGCAATTCCAAGGAGCAGGAAGAAAACAGTTTAACATCTTCAGTGTACATTAAGATGTGGATGGATTTAATCACCGAGAAGAGATCATTAATGTGCAGATTAAATAAAAGGGGCCCTCAGTCGCTGCCTGGAGAAGCGAGAAATTCATCCGAGGTGATGAAGTTAAACAGAACCCTGAAAGTTCCGTTATGAAGAGAAGAGCTTATCCATTTCAATAACTGTAAATGAAGCCTGAAGCCTGGAGCTTGAAGATCAATAAGTTATAGTTAACTAAGTCAAACGCTTTACTAAAATCAATACATACAACATCTATTCGACAGCCATTAGTAAAAGCCTTGAAAACACGGTAAGTAAACTGTAAGGGTTTCGTGACAGGAGACCTTCCTTTCCGAAACCCATGCTGAAATAAGACTTGATAGAAAAAGCTAAATGCTGAGTAATAATTCATTTAAACAATTTAGGTAAGACACTCAACTTGGCTTGCCTCCGTAGTTCTCAACGCAATGTCTATTTTCACATTTGTGATTTGGAATAAGGAAACTACTCCTCTAACACTAAGAGGAAATACTTGATTTCAAGGAATGACTAAAAATCATTGAAATAATACCACATAGCTCGACAGAGCATATTTTAAGTATACATGATGGAATCCTATTAGGTTTAGGCGCAGAACTGTATTTTAGAGACCTTAAATCATCCAAACCATCAATTTCTGAAATAATCAAGTTAGGAATCAAAACCGAGTTAGATATCAGATAGGAATAGTTGACAGCTAAATCGGAATTAGCAATTAAAAAATTTCGTCGCAATTCAGCAAAGAGATTCGAGGTTTCAATATCATCAGAGGGCTCAGAGCCGTTGAAAGCGATTATATATGGAGATTTTCCCCTTGGAGTTGACAAGCTTAAAAAAATATCTAGGTTTAACAAGCAGTGACGATTTTATCAGTTGATGGTATCTGCAATAATATTGGTAGTTGAGATAATTAAATCTATGCCTTGATGCAGAACAAGCGAAATAGTCATAAGCAGAACCACTTTCATAAGTTTTTCTAAAAGTTTCTTTTCGTATTTTTGCAATATTTAATTGTCTCGCTAAACCATGGCGTGCACTTGCTTCGACGGCGAGGTTGTTTGATCGGAAGAGATGCAGAAATAGCTAGGTTTAATACATTCTACAACGAAGACAGTAAGGTTTCAATATTTCCAGCACAGAAATCAACCATAATGTTGGAAAGATGAGATTTAGGCAGTAAAATATTAGTTTTATTAAAATCATAATATTTATTGGAGGAAGTTGAATTTGGCGGGTTAGAGTAGTTCAAGCGACCATCATGCCTGTAATAAGAGGCGAGAGAGAGAGAAATATAACTTGCTGGATGATACGAATTCTCTGGTAAACTAAAAGGTGGACAGCGTTTTACAACTATCTCCGGGAATTTGACAAAGCAAAGACCTAGCAGTCTGCCATTGCAATTAGGATTACGGTTGTATTGAAGCAAATTACGATCAAGTAATTCATGGAAAAACACAATGGGTTTATAAGATGTTGAAATCAGGACCACACAGCCAGAATTATCACTATAACACCAAGCGACTTGTGACAAGTTGAAGACTGTAACAGTGACACAATGTTTCTTATGAATAGTGACATTCACATTTGCGGGGATATAGGACAACATTTTGTACAACTGTTTACTGACAATTTTCGCCCGAATGGCAATAAAGTCGACGGCGGTAGAAGTAGGAAATTCAACTGAATAGGACAGGACTGCAGCATATATGGCAATTAGAACACTACTACCACTGCGAACCAATCAATCTTGTAAATCAGGCTTTAACCAAGTTGCAGTGATGGCCAAACAGAAAAACTCCGTGTTCACTGAATTTATCAAAGTATAGCCGAGGAATCAATTCCTTAATTAAGGATCCAACTGGCCATAATGGTTCGTCTATTTTAAATGCTAAGTTGGAAAATTATAAAAATTGATCACAACTGTATAGCGTGCATTCTTTTTTATATATATACCCCAACACTTTGTATTATGAATGGTGAAATGGATAGTGAATATGAATATTGTCATGCATTAAAATTCAGTAGAGAAACCAAGGCATTGTGTTGTGTAGGTAGCAAAATGAAATTGTCTGAATTGCTTGGATTTCTTTTTTTATAAATATATTGTTTTTCCATGCTATCATACACAAATTTTTGTTAAAAACTGTAGACACTTCGAGTGAATCGAAATATATATTATATGTACATGTATATGTATATGTATACACAATTAATGCTTTCAACTCACATCTTTTCGTGGTGACGTAATGGTACGTGATAATTATAAGGGGGACGGGATTCAAAATTAAAGGGTAACTTTACGATTTACTTACACCTATTTTGCCATCACTAGATATCGGTTATCAATTCTCACAAATTTCTTCCATGGCTGATGAAAGTAAGCAAATTGTTCAATGAATGGGAGTTGGTGATGGATTAAAACGAGTAGTCTCCTACGAAATTGCGAACATTTTTGAACCAAAATAGCGAATTGGTTTAAATTGTTCAACAGATCAGTCAAAAATATGGACTCCGAGCTGCTGTAGGTTTAGCTGATGATCACGAAATATTACGATTGATCGTATAAATGATAGAGACGCACAACGAACGCGCTTTGAGAACTCATCGATCATACGATAAAACCGATGGAAAAACAGGGAATATTGTCTACCAAAAAGCATTGGTTTAATGCAATATTTTTTTTATTTAATCTCCACTTTTCTTCCTTTAATGTATATTCTTTCGCTCGAGGAGGAAACAATATTAAAATTCGGGTAACTTGTGTAAATTTAATCTTATATTTATATATATTATATATATATATGCACATCATTTAATCTAAATGCCTACAGCTAGTGAAATATGCACGCGATTCTAAAAATATTTTGTTTTGTTTGATTGGCCAGTGCTTAAAAGAAAAACCTCAATTTTCGATAAAACCAAAAGTTAGTGAGACTTGAAATTAGTTTTGTCGCAAATATCCTACAGATTTCTGTAGAAATGCTAAAGGTGATAAAGGTGTCTTCTTTTATTTTGTATTAAAGTTTTTAATAATTTATACCGCTAGTCTGAAATGTCATGACCATGAAGTTGGTCGTCAATGTTCACTTATTCCTCTTCATTTCCTTTCGCCGAAGATATCAGGCTATCGCTTTTTGTGTTGGGCAATGACAAAGAAAACGGCAAAATGGTTCATTTATAATTAATATCAAAATTTTAATCACGCAATTTTAATTTCTTGCCGTTTCGTCAAACACTTCTAATTTCTTTGGGATCTCATATCGTTGCAATGGTGCTTTCGATGAAGGCACGCTCACTATAAGTTTGAAAAGACTCTTAAAGGAACGTAAAGCCTCTCTAAATACATCTCTTAGCGGGATTAGATAATTTAGAGATCAACAAGTAAAACACTGTAATGTAGCTTACCGTCAGAGACTTATCTTTTCACAAATGTACTCTTTTGGGAACACTTGAAGAAAAGCTGGAAATTGTTCTAAGGAAAAAAATTCTTGTAGGTAACGAGCAAGTTAGCAGACATTCTAGAAGGATCTATCAAGGTCATCAAAGACAAACCGATCTTTTACAAAACCTAGCAATCTAAAAGTCATATATAATTAAAAATATAATGAGAAAAAATTATCATGAGTACAAATTGTTGTTAATCAAGAACTGTTGCAGTTGTAGCTTACTACACACATCACTATTGCTATAGTTGAACATTAAACAAATGCGAAAAAGGTATAATTTTATGGTAGTTCCACCGTACTAGGAATCAAACTTGGGTCTTCAGAGAATATGCCGGGCTTTCTAACCGCAGGCAGCCATGCAAAAGGAAATTAAAATCTAAAAAACTAATAGCGCCAATACGTAAGATATCAATAAAAGTTTTAACAATTCTGTTGTCAAATATAATTAACGGAATATGTGTGTTCTGTATAATTTAAAACTAATGGTCAATTCAACTAGGTTGCGAACCCACCTTCTCGAAAATATATGAAATTTTGTTACTATCATCTTTCACACGCTTTATGTGTGGCTCAATAGCGCTAGTGTTACCAAACTCATAAAGGTTTTTCATTAGAGGGAATGGCGCATATATTTTCACTGACGCAATTTGGACGAGACTGAAGATACTAAGAAAGCTAAACAATAAGCAATAGCATGTATTGAAAGGAGAAATATTTTTCGGATAGGATTGTGTATTCATATTTGTTAATAAAATAGAAGAAATGGAAGGGCGTGCATAACAAAATAACCGATTGGCATAAAGAAAAGGTGAGTGCAATTGAAGCTGGTCTGCATGTCGCATATCGCTTTACAAACTTAAGTAAGTGTTGCCACTTTATTACCTATGCTATAAAAAAACATTTCAAATTTGTATGCATGATTGCCTCATGTTTTTCTCTTCAACGCACTAAAGTATTAATATAAAAGAAGTGGTCGATAAAGCATATCAAGTTGTTCAGCAAAACTGCTGATCGATAAGGCAGAGTAAGAAGTTTAGCGAATGTGTGACATGGATAAGGTTGAACAATGAACTGTTCAGCAAAAACGTTGGGTGGTAAGAGAGTCTGAGTCAATCAGAAAATCCGATATTTTTAACTTAATTTGTGATCTGATATTTCACTTACAAAGGCGTGCATTTCTATTTGCTGAATTTTGGTTTAACACTTAGTTGTACGCTCTCAGTGCATTCGTATTTTGAACGGCTTTTGAACGGTTTATCAAACATAAATTAAACTAAACAGCTTCACAACATTTAATTACTTAAAATGAAACAATTTTTATTGGTTGCATCAACAACAATCTCTATTTCGCTTGTAGTTGTCGAGTTTGTTACATTCTGTTATTACATTTGTCCCAGACACTTTGATTTATATATTTATGTATATTATATTAAAGTATATGGTGCCTGTGCGTGCATTCAATCGTGCAATAAATCCAAGTTCGGCGAAGTTTCAACTCTGGATAAGGTTGCCGAATACAAATATATTGTATGGTAGATAAGCATTAGAGGATAAACAACGGAGAGCTTATTTCAACTTTAAAAGCTTAAACCCTACTATTTGACAATAACATAAATATTACTGTTGCTTTTGTGTACGCGAGAAGCAATATTTTCTTATTTAAATTTTGTTGCGTGTGAAAACGCGTCTTCAGGCGCAAATATTGTAAATGTAAGGTCCGAACTTTTAAGTTTAATTTTATTTGAATTATTCTGATGTTTTTGGTTAAATTTATGCAATGTGTGCAAAATAGAAAAAAAATGCTTATGAAATACAATATTAGTTCATTTTCTCAACCACCCCATTGCTTTGGCTCACTTGTTTATATGTATGTATGTTAAGTAATGGTCCAAACCTTGAAGAAATGAACCTATGTCTATCCATATTCACAATATGTAAAGCTCTCGCAATATATTGCGAAAGCTCCAGTCATTTAGCAAATCCAAGACAATGAGCTGTGCTTATATGCAAGAACACAATTCAAATCTGCGCTGTAAAAAATCGTATTTAAAATACCTACTGTACCGACCCGGTCCGATACAAATATTTTATAGTTATTTATTTTCCAACTGTGATGTTTGTTAAAAAAAGATTAAACATTCGACTTTGGTCTATTCCACAAAAAACAAATTTTGGGCGGGAACAAACTGAAAGCCCTCGCAAGTTTCAAATTTCCTTTGAAATCTTTTTTGATGTACGTACATAAATGCCCTATTCACTTTTAAGCGCTCTCTGCTAGTTATAAATCTATGTATAAACGTCCTCTGCAATTTTTTTTGGTATACTTAGAATTCCACTGCGCTTAGCAAAATAAAAAATAAAAACACAAGTTCCCAAATGCATACTGAAAAATCAAATTCAAGCAAACAAATTATTTCAAAAATAACAATAAATATGATTAAGACTTAATATAAATATTAAATTGTTAATAGCCCTTATAAATGGTATGAAATAAATCAAGTCCTGTTTAGGTTTAAAATTTACTTACTACAGAAAAAAACAAACGGACAAGAAAATAAAGGGCAATATTACCGTCATTGAAAGATACCTTTTTGTACTCAAAGTGCAATGAAAAAACCAAATTTCTTTACGGGAATAATTACATAGCCCGAATACAATGCATGCATTTGCATCGCGCATTATGCAACTAAATGTCAAAATATAGTTTCATAATACATTATTATATGTACTTGAATATATAGGATGCATTGCATTGCCGCAGCAAAGGAAATCAGTACGAAAGTTTTCATTTTTCTGCATGCATTTGCATTGCCATACAAAACGGTAATGTTTTTTGGTAAAAAAACCAAGCCGTATGATTAATATTGCAAGTATTATAAGATTTTTAAATGGTTAGTCACATTGTTTCTTATCACCTTGTGGTAAAGAGTTTATTAAGCACGGGTTATTATTAACGGGTATGTAACAGCTAGATAGGTAGATATGTAGGTGAACGTTTTATTATACCGATCAAGGCAACAAAAAACACAACGACAAAAACAAAAAAGTGCAATTTTTAAAATTTGACAAAAATCGCTGAGTGTTAGTGTTTCGACGTACACAACTACTGCGAACATCTGGATCGAGCAGTGCAATTTTTTGAACTCCCCTATGCAAAATACTATATGCTTTCTACGGAGTTAAATATAAAATGTTGGACATAAAATGTAATTCGGCCAAACCGGTCGAAGCGCACGCCTACAGTACCACGTAAACTGAGAAAGCCTCAGAATAAAAAATTGGTTTCTTTGCTCAATACTCATAAACTATAGCAAATAAATCTAAAAAATTTGAACGCACATTTTTTCGGCGATGCTGCAATTACTTTATAAAAAGAGGAGAAATTCACCTCGCCTAACCAATATTACAGGGTATCATAATTTAATTTTTTTTCCAAGTTTTCAGCATGCAGTTTGTCCGTCTGCCCAACTGTTTAGCATCGTTCTCCCGTTAGCGAAAATGAAGATATCGCCTACAAATTTGCAACATAAAATCAAAATTACCTAAATGGATCAAAGAACGCGCCTACATCACCCATAAGCTTCTGCAACAAAAACTGTGAGCATCTTTGCTTTCCGTGGTTGTTACTTGTTACTCATAAAGTACAACACACACGATATAAATTCCAATGTTTATTCTGAAAACAGAAAAAGTCAGTCGCGCCCACCCAATATTATAGAGTATGAAAATTTAGTGGTTTTCCTTTTTTGTAGTCGGCGATGGTTATAAAAATGTTGGTCGTGACCGAATATTATTTTCTTATCTGTTTAATATTCAATTCAAGGCACTAAAGAGCAGAAGGATATTATTTGTATGGTAGAGCGTAAAGTATAATTCCACATCGTCCTGTTTTGTAAAGCCGTCCCTTAAGTCAAAAAATTTTAGCACACTTTCTGTTGGTTGTACGGCCATTAGTTAAACATCGGGATATGTGTAATTATGCTTCTAGAGATAACTTTATAAAAGTCGTTCGTAATAGAAATAGAGTCGATAAGTGCTTAGAAACAGACGTGTATTTTCTATACTATTTGATGCCTTTACATTTCTAAGAGCACACTTGAGGGCACTTTCCGCATGTAATCCTGTTAAATCAATATTTAATAATTTCTCATTCAAAGAATATCAAAAAACTCCAATAATATTGTACATAGTACGAATTCTAAGCTACGTAGGGAGATAGTTAGTCATTAACGAACCTATGAATTTTGCAGTTGTCAGTTGAACGTTTGTAAGTTTATGTTATATACACATAACGCTTTTTTACACGAATTTTCAAATTTCGGCCTTTCATATTTATTTATTCATAATGTTGCTTGCACCTGTCAATTGGAATCTTTATGCATTAAACTAAGAAACTACACTATTTTAACAATAACCCTATATTTTCTTCCTTTTGGAAAAATTTTGAGAAGAATGTGTCGATAATTGTTAAAATCGTGAAATTTTAATGACAATATATAAAATGCAAGGAATTTTTGCTATTTTATGACATTGTGATTGGTCGTTACTCGCAATAGAAAACAATTTGTTTTCTTGTCATCGTTTTTTTGACTTTCTATCAAATATATTATGCCGCAGCAAAAGTCATAGTATTGTTACAAATTTCCGCGTTTCTATGATACGGTCCGTACCACTAGATCGTGAATATTATTTTCAAGAGAAGTGCACTTCAGAATTCTTTTAACTTCAAGTTTCTTTATTTACAATCTATTCTTTAAGGCTAGGATTATTTACGTTTTACTTTGGCAATACTCTCGACTTCTCAACTTTAGTATTCTTTTTCGACTCAAATGCTCTGGTACGAATAAATGTTCTCGTATGACTCAAATGTTTTCGTGCGACTAAACTGCTTTCCGCAAATAGACTACTTATATACATTTTCACAAGCATGTTACAATCAGCTAATTTCATGGCTTCATTTTTAATCCGTTAACCTGCTTTTCTGATAATCGTTTTTCTCGGCCGGCAGCTGTATGACGCGCCGCGCATGTGCACCTGAGTTTTTCCCCAGTGGTGTTGTCGAGCCGGAACGCTCCGGAACGTCGTTCCGGTACTTCGTTTTTGGACAGGAATGCGTTCCGGAACTAAAAATGATTTCTGATAACGAGAATTTATAATAAACATTAGAAGACGGGCGAATATTGGGGGAAATCTCCCTCCCGTCGCCAAATTTGGGACATGAGACCGCACAGAGCGGCCGCCTACCCAGGATCGGCCCTGCCTATATAATTATATATACGCGTTCCGGTAAAAAAAAATAAAAAAAATTAGCGTTCCGGTAAAAAAAAAATCAGCATTCTGTCTGTTTTTCTGCTAATCTTTATCGTCGGCCGGCAGCTGCATGATGCGCCTCGAATATGCATTAGGGAATTTGTTACTTGGGAAAAATAAATTAGCTCGCATTAACTGGATTTGGTATTTTCGTAACAGTATTATGAAATCCTCAAAAATGTTTCAATTGCAAAAATCAACAAAAACATAACCAAAAAAAAAAAAAAAAAATTAGAAAGAAAATAATATTTGGTTGTAACCTAATTTTTGATACCCATTACCGTTATCCTATTTTTGTAAAACAATTTTGTGGAAACTTATATCATCTATCTGTTGTAGTGCTGTAGTAAGCAACGAGCCAGGGAGAGGGAAAGCAAAAGTGTTTGCAGTTTTTGTAACATAGGCGTGTGGGTGTGTTGTAAGCCTGTTCTTTGAAAAGTTTGGCTCCTTTCAAAATTCTCTTGCAAGTTTGTAGGCAATGTCTTAACTATTGCAAATTGGAGAGTGTTCATCACGGATACTACACAGTGCGTAGACGCACAGATGGACAGATTGAAAGACGGACATGCGTAGGAGCATTCCGAGTGTGAAATTGGCCAAAGATTTATGTAATTTGTGGGGTTTTTAGACCTTGCTTCTGCACATTATAAAGGTATTGAAAAAAAATTTAAATTTTATATTTTTATCGTCTTGCGCAGATACTAGACCGTCGCCCATAGAATATACATGCAAATTTTTATAGGTTTATTTGCTTGGTTTTTAATCTTGTTCAAAAACAGCGGTGTTCTTAATTTACGTGGTTCTCTGGGCGTGTCCGTCGAGCGCTTTGGCTCATTCGTAGTACCAATCTGCGTGCAAGAACTTCCAATGTTTCTGCCAAATTTGAAGACTATAGCTTTAATTTTGCAGTCAGAAGAATGTTTATAACAGGCATTACACAGACGGACAGACAGACATGCTTACATCGGTTCAGATTTTAATGCTGATCGAGAATAAATACACTTCTTTTAGTGTCTGAAGCTTCCTTCTGGGCATTGCAAACGTTTTGATGAAATGAATATACTGTTCAGCCTTCAGTGATGGGTATAAAAATGCTTGAAACTGTTTTGCAAATCTGTCCACATTGACGGACCCGGAAAATTCAATTCAAATGAATGCTGGTTTATGGGAGTTTAATTATGATTTTGCTAACAGTTTATGATATGGAGACAGTAGTTTATGTTGGTTTCTTTTCTACTTCTGGAGATATGTTTTTATTGGGAGTAATGTAAAAGTAGTCGCTATGGTTAGAAAGAAATTTCAGATATGATATGAAAGTGCAGCTGAAATTGAAGCGAAACAAAAATTACCCCTTGAAACTTAATCTCAAAAAAGTTCAATTTAATTAAGTTGGAGAAGTAATTGATTTATATCCCGCAATAAATAGTAAATTATACAAGTGAAGCGGATTGCTTACCCCAATGATAACACAAGCCTCGAATAAAAGTTCGCATTAGGATAGAATTATAAATAGACTTAGCACTGCAATCATATATGACATTGTAGTTATAAGTAAAAATATAATAGTCGAGCAAGGTCGAACCTGAATACTCTGCACTATTTTGCTTATATAGTTTTTCGTTTATTTCGGGAATAAAACACCAAAAATTACTCACTCTCTCTGGATAACCCTTTGTCTTTGAGCCATAGAAGCACATAAACTTGTGTGAGGTATTGAGGAATTTTTTATTGAAACGGTGTTCAGGCACTTGAATCAGAATACCGATTAAAGAAATAAAAATAGCGTGGTTTTGACGTAACGTGATTTATTCATCTAACTTATTCAATAAGAAACAAGGTGCTTATATACTAAAATAACTAGCTTAGGAACTATATATGTGAGAAAAAGAATTGTTTATCCATGTCAGCACCGGATATGCTGACATGTATAAACAATATCGCAAGTCGTTGTTCACAGGCTATTTTAATATGCTGACAGTAATTGCATGATCATATGCATATACATTGCACATATGCATACGTAAAAACATGACTGACCTATCACAATTTTGTGCAAAAAGACAAATTAAAATATAAGGAGAATATACATATGCATATGTAAGCATGAACATCCTCCCCGCTTTGATGGTACATCAACAAGCAGTTACAAAGCCATTAATTGTCTCTTACGCTGGGTTTACAATTTCTGGTGATGATGTAGGTGTTTTGACTCTCGCCACTTTGAGAATTTTACTTACTATGGTGAGGATGATGACGATTAAAATCAAAGTCAAAGCTGCATATCCGATCCGAAGCTACCGTGTCTGCATCGTTGGATCCTGAAAGCAATTTCCATCTGCTGCCGATTTAAAATGTCTTGTTGTTGTGTTAGGTCTTTGAGATGTGCCTGATAATGTCTTGCTATGTTAACTGGAATCAATAGTTCAAATGATAGGCGTATGGTTGCAAAGGACGCTGAAGTGGTGAGCGTATAATCCGCCTTGAGAGTGAGCTATTCATGTTTTATTATACAACCTTGGTTGAGGTAAAGTATTCCTGCCCGTTTTAGGGAAAAACCCATTATTTTTCTGCGGCATATATTTGTAAAGTCCATGCTATGCGGGCGGGAAAAAAACCAGTGATTGCTGGTATCCAATTGAACCCATTATTTGTCTTGGTAAACCTGAAGAATACAATTTGGCCTTGTGACATTGTTAAACAAGTTGATTTCATGGGTGTATTGACTAGCTTCCTTATTGTATACTGGATGTATTATAGAACAGACTTAGTAGTGCTTTCCGTGCATTTCTCTAGATTGGTTGTGCTTGTTGGGAAATACCGATCCTGATGGCAGTTTACCGCTAGGAAGTCAGTTGATAATTTGATGGCCACTAAAGTATCATTTAGTTGGTAAAGCATAAGCGTTAATTGATAAAGGTTTAAAACATCTGATCCAGTTAAAGGGTTAGTAAATTTGAATTGCCTTTCGGTGATGCCGAGTTGCAGTGAGATCAGCTTGTAAAGGGAAAACAGATTTCCCTGATACTGAGGTGATTGCCTTGAAGGCGGAACGTGCGGTATAATTCTGGATAATTCTTCCTTGAATTGCTGCGGCGTCAACAAGATAGGAGTGATCCTCTTGCGATGAACGTCCTGTTAAATGGATTTCTGTATGCATTGAATGGTGAAGGAGGTCAACGTCAACCGCGTAGTTAATTCTGCGAAGGTTATGAATAGTCTCTCTTATTGCGTGTTTTTTTCCACACCGTGAATGTGGGCTGCAATTTCTGATAACTCATGATTGAGGTGGGTAAAGTTCTTTGCGGCATTCACTTCGTCTTGTTTGACGATGTTGATGGTGGAGTCTAAGATGCAAGTTTGCTTTTTAAGCAATATGTGCTATTCATTTCCTTTGACCATATCGATGGTGTTCGACATCCTCTTGGCGTATTCTGAATCTAGCGCGTCCAACAATGCGTTAGCAATGTTTTCTGCAAAGACAATGGCGTCTCGGCTGTCGCGATGTGGCGGTAAAAGAATGTTATCCTTTTGGAATTGAGACTCCATGTCTCCAAATTGGGAAACCAGCGTTTGACATAGCGCGCCATGTAGTCGTAGGTATATGGTATTCATGGACTTCATTTGACTGCTCAGCGTAGAATTTGAGTTTTTAGTGGTTTTATGTCCTAGTGTGCGAATAAATGCTATTCAACTTCCACGAGATGAACTCACCCTAATTAATGAAAATGCATACCTGTCCCTGAAGCAAAATTTTGTGTTCTAATTGGGTCGGATAACACAATTTGTAGTAACGATAACGCCACCAGACACGTGGCAATGTTATATTTGGATGCCAACTTGCGTCGTTTTCGTGGAATCCTTGATGTTGATTCAACTGCCGTGGCATTTTCTGTGATCGGAATGTGATTACGTTCATTCGTAATCGGAAGAGGGGCTAGGCGGTGAACAGCACGTTTACAAATGCCAGAAGAAGTGCTAAGATCCGCTCCTCTGACATTCCAATCCTACATAGGTGGCCACTATTCCACCCAATGATCATTAAAGCGGTGTCCTTCTTTATTATGGCCATCATAACGGGTTTAGCACCTTGAGTCTATTGCTTCCATTTACACCAATATTAAAGTTCGTTTAGATATTCGAGTGGCCAATTCGGATCTTAAACGTGAAACGTGGGGGTATATCGGCCTTTGAATGAGTTGTGAGAGATTCACCAACGAGGAAATGGACCGTAGTTAAAGCAACCAGATCGTTTGGTTTCTCTGATATGGGATTCAGAGGTCGGCAATTCAGTACTGCTTATATTTTAATCATCACGGTTGCGAAAAGGTTTTTAGTAGATTTGACAGCTGTTTCCCAAAGACAGCCGAAATGTCGGGCCCTTGGCGCAATGAAGTAGAAGAAACTAGACGCTCTTATGGAGACAAGTACCCTTTATCATCTTTTCTGCCTTGTTGTTGAATATTGCTGAGTTCAATTCGGTTAACTGAGTTTTAGCGCCGACAAAATTTGTTGCATTGTCGCAATATAAATTCTAACAATGTCTCCGACTACCGATGAAGCGTTTGTGGTCGCTTGCTGCGTATTTTGAAATGAACCCCGAAGGGGCCGCAAAAATCAACTCCTGAATTGAGGAATGGCCGAACGGATTGCACTTTATCTGTTGGAAGATTTCCGATGATTTGCTTCATTAACGTGGATTTGGACCTGCTACATCGAACGCAATGCTACACTATATACACTACTTTGCACTATATACACTAATTTGCCCTTGATAAGCCAGTAACGTTGTCGAAGATGTGATAATAGCGCTTGTGGGCCGCAATGGCCCCTCATTTAATTACTTCATCAGAAGCTTGACAATCGTGGCATTCTATGGTGACAGCATTGGATGTTGAGCATCGTCGGACAGGGCTGTAGACTGTAAGTGCCCTCCCACACGAAGGGTTCCCCTTTCATCCAGAAAGTGATTGAGTGGATTCAGCTAGTTATTTTTGTTGAAGCCGTGGTGGTTTCGGAGTTTTTGTGACTCTGGTTTAAAATCTGATTGTATGGCTCTTACTATATTGTACAATATATTTTGTATCTCTGTGGTTGGCAAGGAATTGCCGAGAATTCGCTTGTCGGGTATCATTCTGACGTGCAAGCATGTGTGATACAATATTGATAAATGACTGAAAAGAGTTCTTGTGGTTCATCTTGTCATGCTTTTCATGTCATCGAAGTTGGGGGACAGCGCTGTTTGGATTGTAACGAATTTCTTTGTTTCGACTTTTTCTTCTAGCTTCAGTTATCAATCTTGAATAAATTGGGCAGCACCACTTTTCAGAAGCGTCTGAAAATGAGTGTAGTTGTATAGTGTTCCATTCTCCAGGATAAAACAGCATTTTGGATCTGCATCTTTATCTTGTGTAATTCGCTGAGGTTGGTTCTGAGATGACTCCAACGATTGGCAACAGATTCTGGGAGTTCCTGATCCCAAGATAAGCCATGTTTCCATAACTGATGTATCAAAATTTTTGCCGTGACAATAACCGGTGCTAAAAGCCCCATAGGGTTAAAGATTCTGGTGTAACAGGGAATTTCGGAAAGGTTGATTTTGATGCAAAGTTAGCTAGTTTTTGGATTCCATATAAGACCCAATGTCTTGAGAGCGCTGTGGGGGAAGCCTAAATAAATTCGCTGATCTTTTGCAAGAATCGACTCTAAAAGTTGTGGATGGCTGGCGCACCATTTTCGAAGATTAAAACCCCGACTATTTAATATGGCATTTAAGTGCTTTTGAGTATGAATAGTTAAAAGATTGTATTATTGGTCCTGTATGCATTAAGTCATTTAGAGACAATCCGGATGAAGTGATTGTTAAAACGTCGAGTACCACTCTTAATTTACTAAACAATGTCGATTGGTTTATTCCAGCCAGTTGTATCTAAGAATTCAGTAGTTTGATTAGACACAATATTTGAAAGTACGAAAGCGTCAAGTCAAGTGAGGTAATTTCCCGATCTTGAAAGTATCGTTATGTTAATTTTTCCATTAGTCTTATTCCTGTTGTGGCCAATACCTTGAATTTACGTGGTAGCGCGTATTAGGGATACACCCAACTGTTGAACGACCTTTTATGGTGATGATGCTGACTTGTGATCTTATATTGCTCGGCAAATTGTTGGCTGTTACTGGCAAATATATCGTGCTTTGCAGAACACAACGGGGAGGATTCTGTGGCGTAGAAGCAGATAATGCTAAAGGCTAAGGCTGAAGATGTTGACCCATTTGATGGTTGACTGATAATGGGCTGTGGGATAACTGGTGGTTTTGCTTGAGCATTCCGCTGTTGCGGCAGTTCAGACGTGTCGATAGAATCTTGTTTGTTGCCTTTTTCCCAGTGGAGTAACGTAAGGTGACGACCTCCATCCATTCTATTATTGAAATTAATATGCAATCATTACTTTCAAGTATATTGGGCATCTTTGTACATTGTGTGGCTTCTTACATGTAAGGCATGCTGTTGCAGATAGTGGTGGACTTGCCACCGAATTGAATGTTTTTGCAAATCTTCTTTCTTTACTCCCAACCGGTTCCAGAATTCGAAATCGATTCTTGAAGAATCCCAAAAATTGCTTTAAGGTTGGCAATGCTTTTGAGTCTTGGACCTGTAAATTTTTGAATGCCATGAGAGACTCATTAGTTATTTCAAGTATGGTTCTAATGCTTGCAGGATATGCTATGTCTGGGCACTTCGGTTTATCAAGTGGCTTTTGTACTACTCCACCCACCAACACTCTTTTATTATCATACATATCGTGGAGAATTTTCCAGGCGGTATTGTAATTCTCTTTAATGGGATTAAGATGACGCATTAGACTCTCATCAAATTGGCCTTTAAATGCCACATTTTTTCTGCGGAGGAAGTAAGTCGTTCGTGCACAAGTTTTCGAAAGAGTTTCGAGAATTGTTTCCTTTTTAGGCGATTACCAGTCTAGCCGTTTTGTCTTGTTTGCAAGATATATTAACGCATGTGTAGGTTCATCTGCTTGAATGGCTGCCAGTGTATTTAAAATTTCGTTTATTTCTATTTTCAATCTTTTCTTCATTTTAGTGAGAGCAACTTCAGACTTCAACTGAAGTTTGTCGCAGATAATCGAAAATACATCCTTTGTGTAGTACGGGTGATCCTTCTTTGATTGGGGATGCTTACGCATTTCGTTGTTCCGATAATTCAAGACCTTCCACAATTCTGCGAATTCCTTCCCTTTTCTTTGCAGGTATTCGAGAGTTTTTCGATCCTTTAGGACCTTTTTGTAGTTCCGTAAGCTCTTCTGGAGACCGAGACCTTGCGCGCTGTCGAGACTCGTGTTCACAGAATGTTGTCATTGTTTCTTTTATGCTTTCTACGGTAGATTGCTTCTTCTAATGGTTCAATTGAATTTTGCTTGAATTGCTTTCCGCAATACAGCGATGAACGGAGAGATTTTCAATTTTACTCTCCAAGTCACCAACCAAAATCAAAATCAAAATCACAAAGGCTCACCAATGGGTAAGCCTTTCTCTTTGAGCCAAAAAGCGCATAAACTTGTGGGAGCTATTGAGGAATTTTTTATTGAAATGGTGTTCAGGCACTTGAACCAGAATACCGATTAAAGAAATAAAAATAGCGTGGTTTTGATGTAACGTGATTTATTCATCTAACTTATTCAATAAGAAACAAGGTGCTTATATACTAAAATAACTAGCTTAGGAACTATATATGTGAGAAAAAGAATTGTTTATCAATGTCAGCACCGGATGATAGTATCATCGTCATTCAGACAAAATATGTTGACATGTATAAACAGTATGGCAAGTCGTTGTTCACAGACTATTTTATTATAATAGCATGAATGGACAAAGGGTATATGCATATACATACAAACATGCTGACGTGGATAAAATATATAGTGTTCTAATATGTAAACAAACAGGGAAATATCAATGAGCAAACGGTAATAGCACAATCATATACATATATATTGCACATATGCATATGCATAAAAACATGCTGACAGATAATAAACTGAGCGGGCAAATGACAATGGTCACATATGATCATATGCATATACTTTGCACATATATTTACACATGCAAACACGCTGGCAAATAATACACTGAGCCGACAAACGACAATGGTAATGCATGATCATGTGCACATATATACAAAAATGCTGACAAACTGAGCGGACAGATTACTGACCTATCACAATAATCTGCAAAAAGACAAGTTAAAATAAAAGGAGAGTATGTTTAACTTGTTTATTATATAAATGTTTACATTTCGTAGGAATGGTTTTATGGGATGAGATTCGAAATATCGCTCCACCTAATCCAAATTTATCACTTCAATATTATATGATATTAAATTTTTTTTATATAATGAATTTTTCAAAACAACACATGGGTCAATAATTCCCGGATTCTCCAACAACGACTTTTGAAATTTCTTCACATTTCAATCATTTTTTTTACTTGCTGCAGTGGTTTTAATGACTTTCCTTTTGTTATTTTGCCGAGCATGGAAATATGCGAATATTGCGCCTCAATTAAGTATTGATTTTGATAGAGAACCATCTATGGTTTGAAAAGTGTTATGGCAATGGCAACTTGTAACAGAAAACTTTAACTCTCGGTAGAAACCTTCCATAAATGTAAATATAATATATATATAATAGGTTGACAGCTAGACTCCAAATGATGCCCTACAGCAGGGTGGAGAGCATGCAATGTCCTGACGCTTGCCGCGAATTTCCGAGAAAAATTGGCTTTTGCTCTTCATCGAACCCAACTGAACGGCCCCAAATTAGAAAGAGATTATTTTTCGTGCCAAATTTAAAAAGGTCAATTTTTGACCTTAAAGACGTTCCGCTTTAATGATCTGAAAAGTAACATAAATGAATTCGAATGATTTGAATCATTATGCAAAAAAACCTTTAATGACATGCGGAATGTTGAAGTTTAAAAAAAAGAACATAAGTAGTACACATATGGGGAACGTCGACGCGAATTTCAACCCGCAAGAAATAGGATATCTTTTTTTCACACACACACACACACACACACACACACCTTCTCCGCCAACTCACTTCACTAACACATGCCGCCCGTTCCCTCGCATCCGTAATGTTTGCCCTTTCCACTCACCTTCAAATAACAACACATAATCTTCAAACCTACAAACAATTGAACGTCCAAGTCAATTTTCCGAGAAACAGGGATTGTTGGTAAGAAAGTATGAGAAAAAAAATAATAATCATATTACGTTTACCTTGTCCTTCGATCAGTCCTACCTTTATTACATACATCCAAAAAGGATCTCAACGTTTAATGATCCGTCCTCAGTTGTATTCTTATTATTAGTATTTCCATTCGTATAAATACCCTCTAAAAGTGAAAAAAGAATCAGTGTTACGGTGCATTATAAACGACAAAAAAACCAAAATTATATTTTATATATTATTTTAGGACCACACATAAAAGCATTTGTCGAGGAAAGCTGAGCAATAAAAGGCAACATTTCTATGCTATATAGGTAGACTTTTCCTTAGCTTATTCTAAAAAAAATCAAACCATCAACTCGACAAGTTTGCCAAAAAATTATGTACTACTTATTAAATGTATAAAAAATGGAGTCAACCCACTATAAAAGCAATTTTTGCGAAGAATTTTCTGGACCATTACTACTCGAAGTTTGCGAGAGCTTGTCTGCTGGGTTTGCAGGTGATTCGCTGCACGAAGGAACAATTGGCACCCGGCGTTTAAGGTGCAATTTCTGTGGCGTGATTGTGACTGAGCACGAATTGTTCCATACGTTCCGTGTGAAGAGTTGGCAGAAAGGTCTGAAACAGCATTTTAAGAAAACCAGACTATTACCCCATTATGAATGACGGTCCGTCTACAAGCAACTTAGCGGCGCTGTAAAGTTTTTTTTGAAACCAATACCAAGGCGAAAGTTCCTGCCAATGAGGTGTAATGCGCCCGTGGCAAGTTTTTATGAGGCGCACAAAATACATAACTCATATGAGGAGCAATAAGCACAAGGAGAAGGCAGTTGTGCGTTTAAAAGGAAATATATTTATCACATGTCCACCGACATCGAAAAATGTTTTCAGTACAAAATTGTTAGCCAATTGAGCAATGAGATATAAATCGACAAGTTTTTAGATGATATCCGAACATATATACATGAGCAAATTCAAACCAAATTGTGGAATTCAATTTGAGCCTTTTTGGGGAGTATGTAAAGGGTAGGGATACGGAAGTGGTGCTGACAATGAAGCATTTTTCAATGAAGTTTTTAGCTGCAACAGAAAGCAGTGAAGTCAAAGATAAGACTAATGGGCTTTTCATTTAGCTGAACAAAGCAGCTGAAGAATATCAGGAAGAAGATAGCGGTTGGGCGATAACAGAATTTAAATTTTGCGAATTAACCATCTGCAAGTTGGAGTCCTTTCCTGTGGGTTCACATGTACCCTTGCCAATTAGTATATACACTAAACAGGCCACAATTAATGTGAAAAATTCTGATGTCTACTGTTTTAAATGGTGCGTATTAGCGGCTATCGCTTACGAGTTTGATAAACCGGCTGGAGCGGAATTACGCAGATTAGCTCACACGAGTTATTATAAAATTGGAAGTAGTCGCGAGATTGGCCTTCAATTTCGAAACATTCAAATTCAGAATAAAGACATCAGCGCAAATATTATAATGGTACATGGAAAGTAGTTGGTCCAGCGAGAGCGGCGAAAGCACCAAAAGGAATCGTCAAGCCCAAGCAATATCTTTATTGTCTTACTACCAACATGCAGAGGTTGGTCAAAACATAACATACGCGAAGATATACACAGTTTTGTGACTTGTGTCAAATATTTTGCACAGCGACAGAAATCCGCAATAAAGAAGAATACACCAATGTCAAAAATGCATTTCCCTCGGCGGGAACAGCAACCAAATTTATAAATATGGAAAAGAAGTTATCGTCGCCAATTATAATATATGCGGATATGGAGGCTGTGCTTAAGTCCACAGAAGTTCTTAAAAGAAACGAGGGGAGGAGGGCAATTCAACAACATGAAGCATGCGCGTTCTCTCATTGTATAAAACATGTGTATAATGAAGAGTGTAATGAACAGCATATCTTTGTTGGTGAGTATATTATAACGTTTTTTTTTTTTTTTTTTTGAATATTTGTGTAACGAATTGAATTCATCTATTTATTTTTTATTTTTGTTAGGACAAAGCTGTGTAGCTGATTCTCTAGCCTTTACGAATCCAGAAAAATTTGCGTTAATGAGTCGTAAGGGCGTAAGGAAACTTGATGACCCAATTTTGCCAAGCCGCGAGTGCTTCTACAATTATTTGTCCGATCGCAAAAGGTAGTAAGGCTGACTACAATTATATTCTGAGGGTATGGGACGTGATGTATTGCTACTAACGGACCTTTTCGAGAATTTCAGGATCTTATGTTTAGAAATGTATGAACTAGGTCCATGCAATTATGTTACTGCACCATCTTTCTCGGGGGACGCCATGCTGGAATGCACTAAAGTGGAATTGGAACTAATTGACGATCCTGACGTTTTTAAAAACTAGTATTTGAGGTGTCATTACCCAGTGTATCTAGAGGTTGTCCGAGTCAAAAAATAAGTTTGGTCAAAATTATGATAAAAAAATTATTTTTCGTATATGGATGCAGAGAATTTATATGGTTGGGCCATGTCCGAGAAACTCCCCTATTCAAACTTGCTATTTTTAAGTGACACTGAAGTAAACGATTTCGACATGTTCTCCATTGCTAGCGATGGGAGTAATGGTTACATTTTGGAAGTTTACGAGATTATTCGTCTGCTATGCATGATAAACATGACTGCCTTCCTTTCTGTGCAGATAATAAAATTCCTGGATATGGAAATATTGAAAAGTATAAAAAACTCATAGCAGATTTAACCCATAAAATGAATTATAAGATTCATTTAAAAAATTTGCTCCTCTGCGGACATCAACAGAAAAAAAGTTCTATAGACTGATGAATACTTCTGTTTCTGGTAAAACCATGGAAAACGTTGAAAAGCGCCGGGATGTTCGCTTAGTCATCAATTATGAAAATAGAAGAAGTTCTGAACGCTACAGAGCTCTCCTGGCGAAACCATTATCGAAGTAGTCAATAATGGTTTTTATGGTATCGAATTAAGTAAAATGGAAGTAGTGCATGATAGGCCAATATGTTTGGGCGTAACTGTGCTAGAACTTTCTAAGTGGTTAATGTACGATTGTTATTACAACTTTTTAATTAATTAAGGCCAAAGAACGAGGATAATATATATGGATACAGATTCATTCGTAATAGGATGTGATCGTAGTATATATGATGTTATTAAAAATAATCTTCACAAATTTGACATATCAGATCACCTCCCCGGCAACATAAACAATATCATTCTTAATAACATAAAGCTATTAGGCTTGTTGAAAGACGAGAATGGTGGGAGCATTATGACAAAGTTTGCGGTTTTAAAAGTCAAAGCGTACGCATACATAGTCAATGATGAAGTCAATAAAAAAGAACAAGCAGTAAAAAAAGTTAAAGAGGTAAAAAGATGTGTAATTGACAAATTAAAATACAGTGACTATAAACACTGCATTTAAAAATAGAAAATCGTTTTATGGTGAATAGAGGCTCAGCGATCTGCAAAAAAATAACGTTAACTTATTTACATGATAAGCGATATATTTCAGAGGATAGAATTTCCACACTAGGTGGGGAAATTTTAAAATAAGTAATCAAAATATATAAATAACTGATGAGTAAATAATAAGTATATATGAATAAATGTAAAAAAATTAATACGCAACGAAAATTTTTCGGATTTGTTTTATCAATAAAAGCAACAGTGCGAATAATAATAATAAGAATAATAATAGCAAACACCTTCGTTTGATATTATACATCTTTATCGAAGTAATCGAGTTTTGTTAACCTATTATGAGTTTCATCAAACCATAGCTAATCACCAAAAAAATTTGCTTCCCTTCTTTTTCAATATCTTTTCCACAAGATAGACGTTCTTGTCACGAACTTTTTGCATGTCGTATTCATAAAATGATCCTAATATTGCGTTTTCCTTATAAACCAGTTCAATCCATAGCTCTTAAATTGATCCAGTTGGGTCCTTATCCTTCAAAAAAATGTTCCTTTAAATTTGCTAATTCTAACATAACCTCCAACTTTAAACTTTGGTTTTGGAAATGGTTTGGGAAAATTATATGCAGTTTGTTATATCTGCTTCTTGTTGTCTGTGTTAACTTCATTTGGCTTCACTTTCATTGTTCTATGATCTGTGTTATTGTATTTGGCTAGGAAGATTTGAATTAAGTCTATCCATTTGTAATTACCGTTCATGCTAAACATTTTCCACATTAAGTTTTTTAATGTTCTATTGACTCCTTCACATATGGAGACTTTCATATGAGTGTATGTATGATAATGGTCAATTTGATAATCTCTCATCAACTCTTTAAAATCTTTATTGAAAAATTCCTTCCCCTGATCAGTCTGAATATTCTTTAGAGTGATATCTCTTTTTTCTAATACCTCTCTCTCTGCCTTAGATATCCCAGAAGAACTTTTAGGTTTTAGTGGTTGTGCGAAAGCGTACTTGAAAAATACATCAATTCCAACCAAAATATATTTATAGCCTTTGTTCAGTTTTTGAAATGTAATTAACTCAACTAAATCTATTTCCCAGGTATCATTATTCCTTCCTTTTTGAATGAATCGCCTTCGAACAACATTTTTTCTGATTGGTTTGGGAAGCTCATTAACTACTTAAAGTTTACTCATTTTTAGACATTTAGCAGAATTGTCAGATGTAGCTTATGAATTTTAATATCCTTCCTAATCTTGTTTGACATCTTTTGGGAAATTCAAAAAATAATCTTAATAAATCAATCTCAACATCAAGGTCGATGGACATGGAGGCTGAACCTTAGTCTTATTTAATTCTACGCACTTTGGTAAAAAATCATTATAATAAAACAACGAGATTTGCTTTTGTAATATAGTATTCCAGCGTAGCAATGTTGATAAAAAAATTCGAACGCGGGTTATTAATCTCCACGTTTCAGCATAAAGGTTTATTCTGTGCCCTTTTTGATTAATAATCAAGACATTGTCCATCTTGCTTATATTTAAAATTACACACAACGTTGTCTAAAGTTGGATGATCTAGAATTCTCTTAGGTTTTATAAAGTCTATATGATCCAATCTTAGTTGTATGTATTCCTTGTATGCCATTAAACGAATTCCCTGGTCACGGGTAAAACCAATAAAATTACATTTATTATCTTGTAGCCACAAAACTAGTTTCACACTTCTTCAAGGTGAAAAACCACATTTAATTTTAGTTTTTAAACTGATGAAATATTCCAAGCCAAAAATTAATTGATGGTCGTGGTTTCTTTTGGGTAAATGCTGAGTTTTCCGAGCACTTTGCGGTATGTTATCCATTTAATGAGACGACACAACTACTACTGAAAGTGACTTGACTTTTTTAGAATATAAACCTGAAGATTATATAAAATCAGCTCAGTATTTATCAGTGACTCGTCAAACGGTGTCTAGCATAAATAAAACTTGATGATTTTGAACTCTTAATCATTTCCAGCATTGTCATGGAGATCAGAAATAAATTTGCATTAAAGAGTTATCATCTTTGAGTGCAAATTCTGTTGTAGTTAACCACTTTTTATTTAGACCTTCCTTCGGCGAAAAAAAATTAAAGAAGAAGACTAAAGATCAAAATCATTTTTGTACTAAATTTATTCATGGTTTAAAATGGTGGGGTGCTTATGTGACATACTATCACCGTTGAATCACTATGATTGTGTTTTAATAGTGGGAAGAGAAAAGCAATAATTCAAAGTGATATTCGTGAACACTGAAACATGTTTAAGAAAACTACCTAAATGTTATTTATATAAACTTTTCATCTACATTGAAAGAAACTCAGACCCCGTTAACTTCAGATTAAACAAATATTTATAACATGATGTATTCTATGAAGTCCTACTTTATTCTCTATTTTATAATTAGCAAGGCCACATATTTTGTGAATTTTACCACCCATTTACTATGCTTATTAGTGGACCATCAGGGTCTGGCAAAACAACATTTTTGGCAAATCTTAGTTGCAACAAGGATTTCTTGATTACTGTGAAAATTGATCGAATAATTTGATGTTACGGCGAGGAAATTGCGAAAC
>JMRQ01006294.1:0-105816 GCA_000688715.1 Glossina pallidipes | reverse complement strand
GGTTAAAAACTATAGCTCGAAGAAGGACGAAAAGAAAACCGGATATTGAGAATACCCTTTGTCGTATATTCGATATTGCCAGCCAATTGCCCGATTTCATTCCAAACCATATATTCAATCTTCCACTGCGACCAGACATATCTGTCTCGTCCTTCAGAGTCGGAGGTATATAGGTACAATGTTCTCGACCTTGCGTTATGTAGTCAATGCAATTCGCGTCTCCATTAATATGGTTATTGTTGTTGTCATAGGAAAATTCATTTTCAGTTCTTGCTTCGGTTATTCACACCTTTGGGGTTTTACGCAAACTCTCTAAAGATCTAGCTTGAACGAATTCCCTTAATATCGAACGTAGGTGGTATAGCCTTGCTAATTCCTTTGTGTTATGGTTTGTTCCATGCAATGCTTTGATTTTGCGGCGCTTTGTTACACTTTTCGTCCACGTTCGATTGCTAATAATGATGATCTCTTCAGGGTCTCCTATGGGTCTAGAGAATGAGAAACCCTAAAGGTACGACACTGTCTATCAGCAATATGCACAAGTCTCCTCGTTTTCATCGATATCATCTATGAATATTCATGAAACAGTGAACTTGCGCTATTTCTGTAAATTCAAGCCAATTTTTTAATGTGACATCGTGACGAAACTGAATTCAATGAAAGCAATAAAAATCCAATTTAGCTGTGTTCGTTTCGCGGTAGCAGTAGCCAATTTCTAACACCCACCGAAACTACTTATAGAACACAGCAGTGATATGGCAAAACAACGGAAATTGTGGAAACAGCACTCCGAATACGTCGACGTAGCCACAAAATTAACTTCCAAGAAGGCAATATACAGTTATAGTTAGTGCAGCAACTGAGATTTATAATTCTGTAATAAGTAACTCACGCCAAACGCTTCAGGAAATCAAAAGCAAATTCGAGGCTTACGTCACACCAAAGGTTAGCAGTGCTTTAATTCACGAAATCGTACAAGCCGAGTGTGAAACACTCGATGAACTGATTATGCATTTGCGCTTTCAACCCAAAACTTGTGAGCTTGGTAGCCTGATTGATAACATTTTACGTAACCAATTCATCGTAGAAATTAAAAATTATGCAGGTTATACGAAGCTCCTTTCAGAAGAATGCGTTTCAGACATGTGAAGGCACTCAACAAGCACAAAAACGCGCAGCTGAAATCCAAAATAAACAAGCATCAATCCGCTTAAACATTTGTATAAATGTAATAACTTTGAGTGCTATAGATGTGGAACAAATCATACAATTCGTAATTGTCCTGTATTTGGTCATAAGTGGAAAAAGTATAAAAGTCTGCACCATTTCAGGTTTATGTATACAAAAAATACAAAATTCAGCAAAAATAGCAAAGGCAGAAAGAACAAAGTAATCGCCGCTCTCTGTAGCAGTGAGCTTAATGGTAGTGGGGGTGAAATTTTCGATAGCAGCATTGACAAAAACAATACATCAAAAATAGCTGATCGTTTCAATGAAACAATTTTCCAATATAAAAGGAAAAAACTTGATTTGAAACACTGATTAAAAATCTTTGAAACAACGACACATAGCCCGCCGAAACATGATTTGAGCATACATGATGGAATTCCATTAGGCTCAGACGCGCAATTATATTTTAGAGATTTCACACCACGTAAAACGTCATTTTTTGAAATAACCAAGTTAGGAATCGAAGCCAAGTTGTTTATAAGATACGAATAGTGAACAGTTAAATCGGAATTGAAAAATTTCGTTGGAAATATTCAGCAAAGAGATTTGAGGTTTCAATATCAGCAGAGAACTTGGAGCCATTGGAAGAAACCTGCCGGGGTTATATAGATATTTTTCTTTTGGAGTTGACAAAGATTTTGTCACTGAAGGTATCTACAATAACATTGGTGTTTGAGGTAATTAACTGGATGCCTTGCAGCAGAATAGGCGAAAGAGTCGTAAGCAGAACCACTTCTCATAAATTTTTTGAAAAGTTGGCTTTTCCTTTCTTTGTAATATTTACCGCTCTTGTTAAACCATGGCGGCCACTACGAGGGCGAGGGTAGACTATAGAATGCTGATGATAGTAGGGTTTCAATATTCCCAGCCGAAAAATCGAATATAATGCGTGAAGGATGAAATTTCAGCAATAAAATTGTGGTTCTATTAAAATCATAATGTTTATTTGCGGTAGTTGGATATGACACATTAAAATAGTTCAACGGGCCATCATGCGTATAATGAAAAGAAATGCAAATTGCTAGATGATGCGCATCCTCAGTCAGTAAATTGCGACCAAATAATTCATTGAAAAACACAATAGCTCTTTCAGGAGTTTAAGTGGGGACCATACAATTAGAATTATCACTATAATACCAAGTGATTTGTGGCAGATTGGAGTGCCACAACGCTATAACTATATCAGCAGATTTCGGCGCACATCACAAACGAGGGCAGCATGTTTTTTATAAATAGAGATATGCGCATTTGAGGGAATATAGGAGCAAGCTACATAGAAGTGTTTACTGCCAATTTTCGCGCGAATGGCAATAAACTCAATATCGGGAGGAGTAGGAAATTCAATTGAATAGGACGGGACTGCAGTAGATGTGGCAATTAAAAGACCACCACTAGTGCGATGCAGTCGATCCTTTCTGAAAATCTGGAAAGAATTGTGAAAAGGTTTCGATGAGTATAAATCAGGTTTTAACCACATTTCAGTGAAAGCCAAACGGGAAAACTCCGTGCTCACTGAATTTAGGAAAGTAGAAAGGAAGAAACATTTAGTATTTTGAGCGGGGAAGAACTGCCGAATTAATATATATTGACGATCCCGAGGACTGAATACCTTCATTAAGGATCCAACCGGTCACAATGGTTCATTTAATAAATCCTCCGCGTTTTCAGTCGGAACTAGGACTTTAAAAGACGAAGTAGCTCTATGTTGAAATTGAGTCAATTTGGAAATGATAACACGCTTCAAATTGACGAATGGGGCATTTGCGGCAAGATAACATTTTATGTTATCTTCAGAGTCCTGCAATAATCAATAACACCGGCCCGTGAACATGGCAATCGCTCTACAAAGTCGGAACACATAGATTCTCGGAGATCTCCATATCTCCGCAAAGATTTTATCTTTTGGCTTCTTTTGACTAACTTTATATCGCTGGCACAACTCGTTATATCTCCCTATGTCGCGAAACATTTCGTTCTAATAATGGCAACGACAGATCGTCAGTCGTTTTCCGTATACCTGCTTTGCGCCGTCGTGATTCTCCTTCAGAACTTTTTTATAGAGTGTTCCAGCTGCACAGAGATTCCATGGCTCCCCTTCTTTTTCGCTTGTTAATCTCAGAAAATGTCTATGCAACATTATGCTACTGGGTCTGCGTCTGCCTGTCGGATCTTCTTTCGTAACCAGGCACATTCAGTCAACTTTGCTGGCTGGACCGTTTCTTCCGGGTTTCTAACCTTCTATCCACTATTTCGTTCTG
This sequence comes from Glossina pallidipes, assembly GCA_000688715.1. Classification (NCBI taxonomy): domain Eukaryota; kingdom Metazoa; phylum Arthropoda; class Insecta; order Diptera; family Glossinidae; genus Glossina; species Glossina pallidipes. The sequence goes on along the minus strand of JMRQ01006294.1, from coordinate 102,328 downwards.
TATACCTTTCCTGTATTGCGGAATAAAATCATACTGTTGTGATTTGAGTGCCCATCTGACAATACGCGGAGATATCACGAGGCCTTGCTTATAAATCGAACGAACTTCTTCAACGTCCTGTAGTACTGGCGTTTTACTGATAGTTGTTGTTTCCTTCGGATGGGTGTGTACTCCATGGCGCCATACTCCTTTCAAATTGCTTAAATGTTGGTGTAATGACTTTCCGATTACTATTATATTGCCCGGGTAAGCAAACGCATAAGTTTCCATCTCTAGTCAAACGTAAGCCAGAAGGCACGCCTTTCCATTGCTGCAGTCCATGATTGGTGCTGTAAATGCACACCCTCCAAATATCATTTTTCTTCTTTACTAGAATAATGGGTAAATTAAATGGAGTTCTAGTGGAGTCTGTACATCCACTGTCAAATAGCTTATTTGCTTCAGCATCTATGATCGCTTGAAGTGCTGGGTTCATGATGAATACTGAAGCTTAAAAGGTTGATCATCTTTTATCTTAATCCTATATTGAGTAGTGCTACTTGGTCCCTTTGTTTAGGCACAGTTCTGCAATTCCCCCTATGGAAATCCTTCGCTAGTAGTAAACTGGTCATATTTCTAATTCTTCTGTGACTGTTTTGAGGGATTTTCTTCGAACTTGCCCTGCCGATTCCCACCATCGCGTTTCTGGTATACATTGATCTTATGATTATCATCTTTGTGGTTTTAAAATTTAAGCCAGCTTGGTGTTACAACTGAAAGTGGTGGGTAATGAGAGTGTTGCTATATTGGCGAGATCTATTGGATTTTGAACACGCTGCCCTTCAGTGTATTCGTTTCCCCGTACCATTCTTTTAAACTTTTTTTTATTAAAATGTTCGTTATCTCGAGGCTTGTATGTGCTCTTTCACGTTGTCCGCAATCTCGTTAAAATGATATTGGTTGCTTTTTACTGTCTCCTGACAAATTATCGTTCGCCTCGCAGCGGCAACTTGTGGATCTGCTATTCCCGACTGTGGCTACTCATAGTCGGTTCAATTAATCGGTGTTGACCTCTGAATATGTTTCCCTGTTGTCTTCTTGATTGTTCTTTGAGCAATTCTCGTTGATTGTTACCTGTTGGCACCGCCCCCAAGTCGCCGAGAAATTCTATCAATTCTTTTAATGATTTGAAACCTTGGTCTGATGAACCATAAATAACCGGGTTGAATATTACTTTAAATTTGCTCAATCTTCTACTCCTCGCTGTTGCCCACATGTTCCACTAGGCTCTGCAATACCAATATATAATCTTTTAGTCCTTCCCCAGATTTCTGTAACTTTTTCCTAATTTCATATCATAGACTTTGAAAATATTGCGTTGACAGAACACGTTTTAAAAAGGCATAATTAAATGTGCTTTCCAAAGCAATGCTTATATTTGTTCAGTACCATATTCATGCACGTTCTTTTAACACTACAACCATAATTCCAGGTAAAGTATTGCTTTCGATTACCTATGCTTCGGCTAAATGCTTCATGTGCTCAAACAAATTGTAGCGAGTCTCTAGTTACCGTTTAACTAGCTCGCCATTTTTTGACTGTTTCATTCGTTGACCGATTATTAACAGAGGAGGTTTATTGCTTTTGCTTGCTTTCGCCGGAATTTACAACATTGCCTCCTGATTATTGGTGGTAATCGTGGTCGGTTTTCGTCATCTAATGTCATTCTAACTTCTTACATTGGCCTTTTATCGGCCGCATTCAGTACCCATTTAGCATAATTCATAGATGCACTTGCATTGCTTGGGCCTTTTAATGTTTCGTTATGGCCTATCGGCTGTTGTTCAGCAAGAGTTGGTGAAGTTCAACGACAGCCACGTGAGTGTCCAGTGTTGGCGAAATATGTTGCGTTTCCCGTGGGATACGTCAGCTTCCGAAAAATTTTACACACCGTTTTTGTGGTATATATAATTAATTGAAATGCATTCTTACAATTCATTTTGTCAGAGCGTGTATGTCCACTTTCTACAGATATTCGGCATTGTTTTTATTGGTGTTTGTGCAGAGAAACCTGCCTAAAGTGGGCTAGCTAAAACAACAAATGTAATAATTTCTTTATTTATTCATTACAATATTTTTTTTCTTCTATCTTTTAATTTTAAATATATATTAAAGTGGTATATATAAATATATATTATGGTAGCCAAGTTCTATCATTATGGATTTAACAAAACGAATGGCAAGTTATTAAGTAAGCGCGGATGTTGACAACCAATTAATTTTAACGAATGATTGTTGCTATTCGATTATAATCATACGATTACCACCAATGGAAGAATTTACACGGGTGATTCACGTAGCATAAGATTGTATTTTTATACTCATCACCGAAGGATGAGAGATATATTCTAAATTCATTTTGTGAAAACGCCCAGAAGGAAGCGTCAGCGTCTTCACAAAGCTTGATCAGCATAAAATTCAAAATTGATCTAGTCCAGATTTCAGCGCTTCAAAATGAATGACTCCGCGAATGCTCTACCAAACACGCAAAAGCAACTTTTTGGCTCATTCGAATAGCGCCACTGTCTTTTGCGTTTTGCATTATCATGTAGGACCCCTTTTTCATGTCCAGTGGCCAAGTGACCAAAAAACAGTTCTGCATTGTGCCGCTGTTAGTTATGTTTTCTTTGGATAGACTATGCGGGCCCCAAGCGTCTGCTCTCCCTACTTTACCAATCTGTTGCGTTACTGCTCTTGCGAAATTGAAAAAGCATTCAATGGCATAAATGGATCTCTTCCAGTGTTTGGCTGGCCATTTCATCATAAACTACAAGAATCACTTAAGATTTTATTATTTACGAGTAAACAAGTCACTTTAACTTTAAAATGTCTTTGGCACGACTTTGAAATACACAATGAGCTGATAAATGACCAAACAATATCGACATGCGCAGAAACGACATTACTTTGCGGTCTTCCTATTAGTTATCTACCCTCTACTTTTGACTTCTTCGACATGTCTATTGTGTTAAGCATTGCCTCTGTTTACCTCTTGACGACCAATTTCTCCTTCATCGGAATTGACCGCACAATTTTGAGGTTTAACCCTCTTGCCCTAATTTCTCTTTATTAAATTTGTCCACCATATCTGCTAACTGGTCTATTGTCTCTGGTGGAGTCCATACTCGGTTTATCTATACACAGTGCGGCGAGTAAGTCTATTTACCTAATATCCATTACAACTTAATCGATTCTATTATTATCTTCGTAATGCTGTGCTCAGTTACTTTCTTTGCGGGCTTTATGTCCGTTGACTTCTTTTAAACGATTTCAGTGAACCTAACTCCCACTTTTCGATTAGTTCCTTTACCCGTTCAGATTCCTGTGCTATCAACCATCGAGTGCTATCCAAACAGTTTCCGCCAACCTAACTCCTATAATCCAGCCAATTTTCTGTTATTGTCAAATATGAACTTTAACTATCTTTGTTTTCAGTACTAAACTCCACCGTATTACCTCAGGGATAAGCCAAGAATACCTAATTCTTCCCTGTTCTCTAGTTTAGATCCTTTTATATACATGTAACATTACGACCTTGCCTTGAGCCATTGCTTTTTGATTGTAAAAGATGACATTCATTTATCCCCTCTATTTTGGCATTACTGGGACGACATTTGTTTTCTTCCCTTGTAACTCTATAAGAACGTCGGTTGATATACAGAAATATAATAGAATGATTATTGTCGAATACATATGAGTTTGAGATAGAACCAGATTTCAAAATATATGTCTCAAAACTTCGCTACATTCCGACCATTAGTTTACAAGTTACACTTGTCATTAGTGACGCTGTTTCTGTTTCTGGAAAAAATTGAAAAATCTGAATTTGATGCGTAGCGTCAATTTTAAATTAAAATTTAACGACTACTCGAATTCTCTAGAATTTAGAATGTCCTTCTATACAACATTAAAAAGGATTTCTTTCAGTTTTGAAACTGAAGGCAAGATAAAATTATTGCTATTTCTAGCCTTATTCCCAGAAATGAAATACGTTAACCACCGGGTGGTGGACATGGTATATTGGGAAACAAAAGAACATATTTAGAAGAGGTAGTAATTTGAAAGGTCTTTTCATTGCTCGAGCAAGTTTTTGAATATGTTTAATCTTGAAATTGACTTCGAATGTGATGGATAAAGTAATCTTAAAAACAATTGCAAAAATATAAAAAATAGGTTAACGTTCGAGGAAGAACTGCGTGACGGTCATATCAGACAAATAAAGCTTCGAAATAATAGCAGTAAAAGCATCAGAAATAATTTCTTTCTTTCAAGCAATATCGTAGGTGGTTGATTGGTGTTATTAATATATGTGTTTGCGTATAATGCAAGCTTTTATGTACCAATATTTTTTGTTACTAGTAAAGACGCGAATTGAGAATTCCGGTTACAAACCCGCGGTGTAGAGTAAAAGGAAAATCTGAAGATTTCGTACTTTTCTGATTGATTTTATATGCAAGTGTAATTAACGATAATGTACTGTTTGTTCAAACGATCGAACTTTATGGTGGTTGGAAAACGATTGATACATATGCCTGCATGTTAAGAGCAATTATTAACAGCATGCATATTAATGTATGTAAACGAGAAAAAGACAACTTATAGCCATCCTATGTTATGTTTTAAATATCATGATGTGATTGGCAGGGTCACCATTAAAAAGAAATCATTCGCGCATTGCGCAAATTTAGTGTCACGAATTGCCGCGATTTCCCTAGTTCTCTTTAAATGGGTAAAAATTTCAAAGTGAATAATAGTCAGTGTTGAGAGTCATTTTTCAATCATTCAATTGAATTGTCTTATTAATTCTATCCAATTAAATCGATTTTGTCTTATGTCGAAAGCGTACCTTATATATTAATATATAATTACAAATAATGTTTTACTACTAATAATTAAAATTAGGTCATAGAGAAAGAAATGCTTATAATAATGAAAAATATATGAATGCATATGCTAGCATAAATTATTTAAATGTTTATGTTAACGTAAAAAATTAGGTCTAAAAATAAATTAAAATAAATATGTTGCTAAGAGCCATTTCCGATAAAATTAAATTGGTACATTAAATACATTACACTTAATTTACTATGTCTAAATTGTGAACGAATACGGTGCGTTTGCGTAAGCCAAGCGTAGATAAGAAAATGCGCCAGAAACAACAAAAACAAGGAATAAATAATTTGTTTTCGCAACAAATTATCACAAAGAAGCCACTACATTTATATAAGTATTACCATCTTTTTCACCTTAAAATTTAAGTATTGATATTGAATGTGTTGATCTCCAGATTCGATTAGATTAGGTGCTTGCATGTATTTTAAAAATTTTTTCACTTGAAAACGACTTCTATTATTATTAAAATTGGTAAAATATATATTAGTCAAAATATTTTCCATAATTTTTTATAACTTTTTCCCATCTTTCTGGCAACATGGCTGTACAATGTCGAAAGAACGATATTGGTGTGGCTTCTAACAGTATTTGGTGTCAGCCAGGCCATGTTTCATCGATCTGAACAAGTGGTAATCAAAAGGCGCATGTTTGGTGAGCACGTTGCGTGAAGCAGGACTTTCCATCCCAGCTGCAACAGTGTACCCTTGACTGCTCTTGCAAAGTATGACCGAGCATTACCATGCAAGCAAATGACTTTCCGTCTGTTAACCGCTATTGCTGGTCTTTTTTGCAACAATACATCATTTAATTTCTTCAATTGGTGTCGGTAGACATCTGAAGAAACAGTTTCATCCAGTTTTAACAGCCCGTAATACTCTACACCTTGCGGATCCCACCATGCACCATATGCACAGCACATGAATGGGCATAAATATTACGCTTCGGTGTCGACGTGGATGGCTCTCATGAACTAACGCATGACTTTTTGTACGCATGACTTTTGTCATGTTCACCGTCAGACACAATATACCACAAAAAAGCTGTGTATTTTTGCCTGGCATGCAATGCAACCACGATGTTTAGTTTGAGATGGCATTTTCAGTCAATTCGTGTGGCACCCATTTTCTCTCCTCTTGGATCTTTCCGATTGCATGTAAATATTAAGAAGCCGTTAATTCATCGAACGTTAAGCTATTAAAAAGGTTTTTGGGAGTTGGAGCCGGGTTTTCGCCCAATAAATCGTGCAATTCATTGTCTTTGAACTTTTTTGGCCCTCCAAACCGTTCGTTGTCATTTACTCGTTGAAACCAAAACTAACAATTGGAATATGATTGAGCAGCGTCACCATTGGCTTCTGAAAGTGTATGATGGCTTCAGTAGCAAATTTCTACAAACCAAACAACAAAAGCCGTTAATGTCGACAATAAAATTTTGAGCGCTTCATGATTAACGCCTGAATAACTCAATAATACTAAACGGAAAACTGTTATTTGACATAGAGAAAGATCAAAATCATTAAATTTAGTTGTTGTGTGCATTGATACTTTACATTACTTCATGTTGACCAAACGATGTCGTTGATCAAAATACATGCAAACCTACTATAATAAACTATAGGTGGTAAGAGCTTCCTTTTAGCCAAAAAAATTTTAAGAACTTGAAAATAAGGATTGAAACATTTCACGATTTATCTGCACATCTATCATGATGGAAACGTGATTTCCTAAGGCATTAACGGACGCTGGGCTTCGCCGATTAAAGTATTTTAAAAAATTCAATCCATAAAGTGCGCGAAAAAAAATTTTTTCCTCTTAATAAATTGACTAATCAAAAGTTCCATTTAAATTTTTTTAGATTTATACCGATTCATAATCTTAATTTTAAATTATAAATATTTGTCTTAGAATTTTTACGCGTTTAATTAAGTAGCTACCTAATATTATTGCAAAAAGCACATAACACATCATTCGATGCGTCTACAGTTTGACATACATGCAATACTGCTGACAGACCCCTATGAATTCTGGTCAGTACTAACCTTTAAACCATACGTATTATTAACTCATGGCGTTCCGATTATTAGTTTACAGGTTACAGTGCTTTTCGTGACGCTATTTTCGAAAATTCTGAACTTCATTTATTGATTAAACGTTGTTTTTTTATGGGGAAAACTAAAATAACGAATGTTTTTTGTTTACGAAAACATTTAATTTAATCTAGATCGAAGAAATTTAATATTTAGTGAAAGAAGAGCATCTACTTCAATCCTTGATAAGCAGGTGACGATGTTTCATTTTGCTTTTATGTGCGCGCTGTGAGAAAATGTAATATTTGGTTTACCGCGTTTGAGTTAATGTTCAGAGATAAGAAAACGTTAATTTTGTCAAAGATAACCACCCGTGGTAAGCTGGTTACCTACTGCTCCTACAGCTAGCCATTTGATGCAATTTCACTTTTCAGTCTTCGAAAAGGTTTGTGTGCATTTTAAGTTTTATTGTCTGGAGCAACTGTCGAATTCGATCGAGCCGAAAGGTTTAGCATATCATTGCCCATACGACTGTGTTTAAAATTAGCAAATCACCCATACATTTTTTTTTTCGACAAGCACTCACCGTCATAACACCTTTCAAGCCAACGTTGATGATGAACGTTGATCCTCATCAACAAGTAACGTTTAATCGTCACACGGAATTCAGATTTTTCCATTGTTTTAAAAACCACAACAGTAGCGTCATTGAAAAAACTGTAACTTTTAAACCAATTATCAGAAATTTGCAGACTTATTGATTGAAAGTTGGTAATATTCGGAAATTATGTGGACAGTGTATTGAAGTTTAATTGTTTTATGCGCGTAGTTATGTGGGACAACTATCTCTAGGTGGACACTTGCCGTGAATGCTTAACCTCACGGTGCCCGACGGCGCACGAAATGTTTAAACGCATACTTAGCGCCCGAGGATATCCTCGGATTCCAGCGCTTTTCTTTGGGTCAGACGCGTGATTGCTATGCAACTGCACGCCGATCCGAGACCCTTTCCGTGATTTGGGTCACCCACAGCCACCACAAAATGGGCCGCTCCCGCTGTCAGGCTGAAGCTGGAAGATTACTTTGGGGGCTGTTGACACCCGTGGTACCGAATATAAAAGGAGAAAAAAATAGATGGAAGAAGAATAAAAACAGCCTCCGGTCAGGCTTTGCATCAGGTCCCATGCAATCTAAAACTCGGTATGGGAAAGAATATGCAAAAGAAGCTACAGGAATAAAGAACCAGCCAATACAATGTGCATGGACGTTGTATTCTCACTGGGCGGAAGGAGCCTATCTCAACCTCTCTTGTTTACTAAGGAAAATGATACTCTCATGGGGATGTGTGAGCAGAGCTCAAATCGAGTTCAAACAACCATACAAGGAAACGTTGAAACGGGCTTCTGCCACAATGCCATACCAGATCGAGGAGTAGTCTCCGGTAAGACTTATAGAGCCCAATGCGACTCACCCCCGGTCAGTCAATGACTGACCTAGATAAATCAATGAAAGCAGAGAAGACAGAGTTACTCGTCGAATAAGCCGGCGCTTGAGGAAAACACCAGATGCGAACGCGCTCAGTACAGCTGTCGTCTCAGGAATAGAGAGAGCCAGGCTGCAATCAATGCTATCGTGAACTACCTTGACTCCCATGGCCTTTAAGTCTCTAAATGAAGAGTACTCAGGGCACACCAACAACACATGTTCAGTTTTCGAAGAAATCGCCACATAGGCAAGACCTAGTTTCAGAATTGCCTCTTTTATGCAAAAATGCATTCAGAGATCCGTGGCCCGTAAGCAGAAATCCGAGATGTAGACTGAAGCTAAAACCCGTGTGATGCTCTACAAAGAAAACATCACGAATAAAGTTAAAAATAACTACCGTTCTCACTATTATCCCAACGTGATTGCCATAAGGCACGGACACGTTACTTTAATAGCGATTCACGCTCCCGTGGATTTAATCTCTCTACATCCTAAGTTCGTAGCCCGTCAAGCAAGGGCAGGCTCCTCTTTATCCCATAGGCATTGCTAAGACGTAAAACCTCAAGGTTCAGACGGGGTACACCCATCAGTACTTGCAGAGCATCAGTTGAGACCGTTTCACGCCAACAACATTAAGCGTTGGAAGCCCAAATTCTTATTTCGCCCCACAACGTCCGGTCACCACGTGGGAGCTCCAGTTGTGTGGGACAGAAAAATCCCTATGAACCGAATGTAGTGAAAGTAGAGCATATGTGATGTATGTTTCCCTACCCTGCTCGGCTATTTCCGCCAAGGCTTGCACTCTTTCTATTGCTAATATTGATTCGGTCAAGCGCGTCATGTGAATGCTTGCATTTGCTTTTTGAAGAAATGCAAATTCAGCATTTTTGCAAGTGTGCCACCTGGTTTTGTTTCTCATTTCTTCGTTTCTTTTTATTTTATTTATTAGGTGTTTGCGTTAATTTTGATAGTCGACATCTACATTTAAAATTTAGAAAGAAATGGGAATCACTAGTGCACATAACGATTAAATTCGATAATTTAGATCTTTCTCTACCTAAAATAAAAGTGTTCCATTTAATATTATTGAGTTATTCAGCGTACTCCCACGCTAATCATGAAGCGCTCAAAATTGCATTTTTGACCTTTCTTACTTTTGTTGTGGTTAATTTGAAGAAATTTGCTGTCAAACAAGTTCAGATGCTTATCGTGATGCTACTCCATTATATTCCAATTGCCAATTTTGGTTTCAATGGTTTAAAAGTGATGACACGAATCCACCGAAAGTACCATTTTTGGCCACCTGTTGCAGGATATACTGTTAAAGCTCGGATGGGGAGTTCTGCCACACCCAGCGTACCCACTACGCATGGCGCCTTCTAATTATCACTTGGTCAGATAAATGCAGCGTTCTTTTGCTGAAACGCGGTTCCACAAACTTGAAAAAGTGTGAAAGTGGGTAGATGGTTGCACCGCTGCCAAACCAATATCGTTCTTCTAACGTGGTATCGCCGTGTTGGCAGAAAGATGAGAAAAGGTTGTAGAAAGTGATAGAAAATACTTTGGTTAATCATGCATCAATTTTTCTCAATAAATACCCTTTTCAAAAAAAAACTCTCAAAGTTATGGCAATCCTCTAATATTTGTGACTGCGTTACCTATGTCTGCAAAACTGTGGTCCGACGGTTTGTTGAAAATAATTTGTTCTATCGTTTCTTTATTCTATTATATATTATATTTATTTATTCTCTATATCTTGTAGTTAGTTAAACGATATTATCGCCATTGAGTTCACTAAGTGGAAAGACGTTAATTTTTTCGGTAACTCTAGCGCTCTCAACAACGTTCTCTTTTTCTTCTGCGAGTCAGCAAATTAAAAATAGACGATTTACTGCCTTGAGTAAAAACGTGTTTAGCAAACGGTTTCTTTTGGATGCAATCTCTTACCAGAATTTTCCTACAATCCAAACGATGAAGTATTTTTGACCATAGCAGCACGTATGTATTTTAGAATCATAGGAATATCAGAATAAAACTTATCAAAACGTGGCAAACTTATCAAACAAAACACCGTTATATTATCGACTTAACATGATTATTTTGTCAGTCCTAAATGCCAGTAGAGATTATTCATACGAATTATAATTAATAAGGAAAATATTTGAAATAATAAAAAAGTACATATTTTTTCTGATGTTACTTTTACAGATTTCGTATAGATAATACGGATCATATAATAGATGTAAATAAGGGTAATCTAGCATTCGAGTTTGATCAAGTTCATATAATATGTCCGGTGTATGAACCTGGGACGTTTGATAATGAAACGGAAAAATACATTATATATAATGTTTCAAAAGTTGAGTACGAGACATGTCGGATTACTAATGCTGATCCTCGTGTTATTGCCATTTGTGATAAACCGCAAAAACTAATGTTTTTTACAATAACTTTCCGGCCATTTACACCACAACCAGGTGGTCTGGAGTTCCTTCCTGGGAATGATTACTATTTTATTTGTAAGTTAACATAAAATGATATCTATAGTAACTCAACGTAATATTATTTGGCACTGAAATGAGCCAAGATTAATTACGAATTTTTTAAAAGATTTGGGCTATGTTTGCTCCGTCTATTAACCGAACGCAATGATTTTTGTTTGTGTATAAATCGCAATGCTTTGCGCTTTTGTGCTGAGTTACGTTGACTTGTTATAGTTATTTTGAGAAACTGTGAATTGCTTAAATTTTGCATTAAATGTGTTTTTTTTAGCAACCTCGTCCAAAGATGATCTATATCGGCGTATAGGTGGCCGGTGTTCAACTAACAATATGAAAGTTGTTTTCAAAGTTTGCTGTGCACCCGAAGAGAAAAATAAAACCACCACCAGCCCTCAGATGATTGGTGGTAATAAAAATAATGGTGGAAGCCCCGGAGCTTCTGTACAACAGGTTGTTCCCACTGATATAGGAACTGCCAGTGTTGAAGATCCTAATGGCTTGACAAATGTCAAGAATCTACATGCACCACATAATAACATAAACGTAATTGGTGTAAACGGTATGAACAGCGGTGTAATGCCCAACGGCGTCCTGAATATAAATAACGGCGGCAATAACAACAATGGAATGCAAGTGAATCCGGTTGTAAACAGTCCCAGTAGTACTTCAATTAATACAAATGTAGATCAATTTAACCGCATACCAATTCAGACAAATAACCTAAATGTTTTGGGTAATAACATCGGTGCTAATAACGTTGGTCTTGGTAGCCATGGTAGTGGTATTATATTAACCCATGGTAACAGCGGTGTTAATATGATACCGACCGGAGGGATCGGAGTAATAGGTCAATATCCCAGCCATGGATATCATGGACAAAGCGGAATACGCATAAATAATGTGCCATCATCCCATCATATAAATCACAAAAATAGCAATGGTAAGGACGAAAATGTCAAAGAAGTTAGTAATTATGACGGTACAGGTCTTATGGAAATTGGGTTCGGCAATAATTACTTTATACCACCCATAATTAACACAAACCACAGTAACATTGTACAAAGTACCTTAAATTGGCCGGTATGGGGCAAAGGGAACGACAATACTACATACACATACAAGCCAAATAACATATCATCTAATAGCAGTCAGGAAAATACTAACATATTTTCACCAACATCCCATAAACCAACAAATAAAAAAGGCAGAAGTAAGTAATTTCGATCTAATATTTACGTAGAAGCATAAGTCAGTTTATGATGGAACCTTTCACAACACGATCTCATTTACACACAAATAAACGCATACGCCTACATACATGTTAATAAATTTCCACCATTCGTGTATAGGGTCGTATTTAGGTATCCTTTATCAAACAGCATTTGAATTTGGTAATTATGAAATATTAAAGAAATTTCTGTATTCAATTTGGTGTACAGAAGTTTGTGCAAACAAAATGCTAACATCTTTCAAATTCAAATGCTGAATATTATTAAGAAAGTATGTTCAATAAAACGTCCACGTTCAATTTTATATGTACATATCATATATGTTTATGAAGATCTATACGGCCAAGTTTTTAAGTCCTCATCTTTTAAAATTCATATCTTTATTTGGTAAGATAATAACATCGATGCTTTACATATTGTAGGCCTAATTCCGTAACTAATAAAATTAATTTAATGACGGTTTAATGAATCTTATGCATACAGTTTGCTAATTCTGACTTATTATGATTAAATTTTCATTTTGCATCAACCAGAGATTTATTCCTTACTTTTTATATTAGAAATAATAAACTAGGAAGAAAGTTCGTGACGTTTTCTCATCGAAATTCAAACATATTTTGCTTATTATAGTGTAGTTGAACGTTATTGTACCAAATATATGCGGGCGATGTAAGACCTGGGCTATGTGTTGCGGCCAACCTCTTTTGATTATTTCAATGTTATATAATACGTCTGCGCTCTGGAATTGTTGCGATGGAAGAATATGCGTTTCCTATTAATCAATGTTGGGCGCCTTACCTGAGTTGCGCGTTTAAATCCAATTAATGGGGAGAAGAGAGTGGAATCAATCGACGAACATATTTTCGTTACGCAGCGTCACCCCTGTGTTCGCTACCGTTTGAGCTTCATCCATCTTCGATCACGGTCATATGTTAGCCACTTTTCACCACCCTTTACTAACGATTTCGTTTCGTTGCGGCAGCGATTCCCAGATAGAAATTTAGTTCACTATCAATCTTGTTTGTATATCCAACCATATTCAAAGGGTTTAAAAGTACTTTTTGCTCAATCTTTAAACTCAAAAGGATGAAATACGAAGTGTGCCTCAATTTTTTCGAAGGGATTGATCGATTTTATCAAGAAAAATGGTCAATTAGAGGGGCTTAACATCAACATTTTTTGAATAAACGATTTTGTATACTGATGCTTTTGAGAGAATGTTCTTACCATAATTGCTACAACTTTACTTACAAGACTGCAGTAGGGTGGTTGTCTTGACCACATTTACTATATTTTAAGGTTTCACTTCTAGAGCAAATTTCCCGAACTAAGCTTTCGCTTTTAACCCAAACCCTAGTTAATTAGATTTATTATTTATGTATTCATAAGTTATTATTTAATTGCGTTGTTTCCAGAGTTCTTGATAAAGTTAAGAACTATGACATTTATCATCGTTTGTTTATTTTGCAATACCTTGTCTTTTTGTTTCAAAGTTAATTTTGCTCTGAATCTATACAACATGCTTAAGCTACAACTAACCTATTTACGCTGTACACATGTGTGCAGTGTCAGAATTTCTCACGATGACATTCTTGAGTGTCTTGCGACAAACTGGTGGCGTGATCGTTGCAAACCCAACACATCACACTTTCTTTAGATGAAAATAACGATCAATATCGCATTGTTTGTTCTTGCCGTGTATTTTCAAAAATTAAATGTATGGGTAGGTTTAAGTCCTCTGTTTTCCTTAATGTTACATCTTATATATTAAGTATAATTTTTATAGTACAGTAGTACTTTTCTTATTTCTACCTTATTACAAGCTCCACTGTAAGATTAGGGTATACTCATTTTGTTTTTTTTCATAATGTATGCAAAACTAAAAAGGAATCTTCACAGACCCTACAAAGTGCATATATTCTTGATCAGCGTCAAATTCTGAGTTAAATTAGCCATGTCTGTCCGTCTGTGTGGTGTGTGTTGTTGGCACTCTCCTGGTTGCAAAAATGAAGATATCGACTTTAAATATGGTAGAAACATTGGAAGATTCTCCACGCAGGTTCGTATGAAAAATGGGCGAAATTAGTCAGAACAGATGCGCGCATTGGAGCGTAAACTGAACGCAACTCCGTTTTTTTTAACAAAAGTTTTTGGAATTTTGCTCGTTACTCGGAAATTATTAAAGTTCGGAAGCTCAAATTTTCCATATTTACTTTGCGAAGTATTCTACTCTTTACGTCCTAAAATGAAAACAATCGACCTTGTCCCCACAAACTTACAAGTCATTAAATTTTATTTTTATCACTTTTTTGAGGTTGTATGCTTATTTATCATAAAGCAGCCAAGATAGAATGTTTAAAACTATTTTTTAAACTCCTCAAGTGGAGGTATATTATCTGCCAAAAAATGGGTCAATTTTAGAATGAATATGGTGGACATTGCGATTAAGTTTTTCTTAACACCACCAATATGGGTATCAAATAAAAAAACTTGAAAAGTAGAATGCGAAAAGCACAGTGGTGGGTATGCGAGATTCAGTCGCCACCGAATATAACTTTCTTATTTATTTTCTGGTTGAGTCCCTGTTCGTTACCTTATCTTATAAGATTATGATCTAATCAGAATTCCTTGTTGTAGAAATGTGTAACTAAACAAAATTGATAAACAAAATCAATTACCCTATTTTTGTATATGACAGAATTTATTAACGGATCCTTATTGTTTATAAAAATAATGTAACTATTTTTATTACCGCTTACTTTTTCTAGGCTTGGGAACAATTGTTCTAGATCAACTTTCCCATTAGCAATAATATCTTCCGTGTGGTTATCTTGGAGGTAACTTTTTTATATTTTCGGATAATCAATGTATTTTTAAGTGTATGCAATTTAGCATACTTGTCATACTCAGTAGCGTTACCAGCATTATACACTTTCAAAGGTTGTGTATTGTCAGTCCTTTCTTTTGTTACGTTATTATAATTCTTTGCCTTCCTAGATTGCAATGTTGTTGTTACTTTCTAAATTTTTGACGCTTTTATGTCATTAATATTAATGCGAGAGAAGGCATCCGCGGTATGATTTTCTTTTCACGTGATATGTTCAATAGTAGAGTCATATTCTAGATATAATCGCATTCTCATGAGTTTCGACGATGGGTCTTTCAGTGAAAGTAAATAAGTCAGTAGCTGATAATCACTTTTGATCAAAAGTTTGCTGCCATATATATAGGGTTTAAAATAACGAATTGCTCAATATGTAGCGGCGAGTTCTTGTTCCATTGTAGGTTTGTTACTCTCGCTTGTTGTGAATGCACGAGATGGGTTAATAATTGGCATTTGCAATCCATTGTGCTCTTCGACAGCATGACATGCATATTTACCAATTACCGTGGTGATGCAAATTTCTCTGTGAATATCTGTGTATCGTAGAATCTTGGGACTTGTTAACTGTTTCTTGAAGTATTTGAACACTTGCTCTACTTGTTTCCACTCAAAAGCTGTATTTTTTCGTCTCAACTTAGTGAAGTGTTGTGAGTATGTAATTTGAAGGTATATTGCGGCATGTACCAAAGACGTCCCGCAAATCCCCCAACTCGGAACATTCAATTACGACCCAAGGGGCCATGTCAACGAACGGCTGATTATGCCGAAAAGGCCAAGGTCATTCGATGAAGGGATTTGAGGGCAACCTTTATGCCGTAGTGAAATCTTCTGAACCGAAAAAATCCGCTTACCTTAGAAAAGGATGTTATGTTCCGTGATTCTTTCTCAACTTCTACCTAATGAAAAACCAGACACTAGACCCAGACATGCGAAAAATCTGGTTCTAATTGATCCAGTGTGACATCTATACGTAGCAAAGGAAACTTGTCGGCTAATAGTTTTTGGTAACTCTACAACAAAGTGCGGCTATCTCCAACTCTTATCATTCTTTCCTGGTAAGGAAACTAGTAAAATAGGGCTGCTGCATTCATATGTGGATAATTGCTCTATACTGTCCACAATTAGTTCTTTTACCTGTCTGTTCACTTTTTCCTTGTGGGAATATGGAATTCTGTAGTTTTTAATATATACTGGTTCGTTGTCCTTTAATGTTTCTTTCCATAAAAGTTGTTATTCTCCGATTCCAATGCAAAAATATCTATATAATTACTTCCTTAATACTTTTCTCACGAATTCTGGAAAGCTTTTAATCAACCTGTTCAGTTTTGTTTAGTGTTCTGCTCATTTTGAAGTGCCTGGAATGTAGTATAATCACTAAGCCGTTCAGTCCATATGTTAATATTGATAATTGTGACGTTGTCATTGGTGCTGTTGATTATTTTAACTACGGCAAGTGATTTTGATGTTATTGAATTAGCTAGTAAAACGGCTTCCGATAGCATTTGGTTAGGTATTAAGGCTACATTTTCTGCTCTACTATGCTGAATAAGTTTGACCACTTCTGATCTTGCTGGATAGATATCGAGCGTACTTTAGGTGGGCTTTGTATTGGTATAATAATGTATGTATGGTTTAATGATCTTACAATGAGTCAATTTCAGTTATTCTGATAGTCGAGAGTGCAGTTGTATTTTCCGACAAAGTCCATCCCAGTGATTCCATCACCTGGCAGTAGAAGGTATCGTCTACAACGTGGAAATTATGGCCAATGAGAAGATCTTCAATCTTCGAGTCCATTTGTACCTTATCAAGTGTGTTTATTAATTCTTGACGAACATCACTAAGATTTGTATATGTGCCTATATATTGGTGAAGAATTGTACTATCCTTGATTAATGAAATATCGGCTCTCGTATTTACTAAGAACGTTAGTTTTTCTGTATTAAGGGTTGTTCGAATGATGATGTAGCTTTAGAGATTTAAATTGATCTTGAAGACTTTACTGTTTACACATTTAGGAAGGTTATCTCGTTTCCCGAATTGTCAGTAACGTAACGAGCATTTCGGTTGATCTGTAATTTTGACAGCCCATTATGGTGTCTATCTTGGTAACTATTCCAATTATGACCCCTACTGTCATTGTTGCGGTTGTAGCTGTTACCGCTACGGTCGTTTCCTCTTCCGCATCCTGCAAAGTTATTGTGACCTTTTCGTCTATTGTTGTAGTAAAAGATTGCGTTGAACTGACCATCTGCATTAGTACATGTGCTAACAAATTTAGAAATCAGTTCATTCCTGTTGGGAAATTACACAATGGTATGAACCTTGTCGCTTTGGCGGTTCGTAGTTATTGTTTGTCATATTTTTTGGCATTATCTAACGAAATTCCATCCGAAATGTAAGCACATTGGAGAGATTTTGTTAGGTCTCCCATTTCTTCACATATGCATGCCCATTCCTTTCCTGCTGTCTCACGTTCATTAACTATGCCGTTAGTGCGTTAGGGTTGTCCCCCTTGACGGAACCTTTTAGTCGATTCGTAATTTGTTGGAGATTTGTCTCCGTGGAAATTAGGTTTCTTTTTGGTCTGATCTCTGCATTCTTAGAAAATTTGTGTCGTAAAGGTAGCATGTACACGAGTAAATTTAGAAGAATACACATTGGGCACTTTGAATCTGTTCAAAATTATTTAATAACTAGTTTTTATGCTTTTATGCTTGGTCTCTTATCTGGTCTTTTCTATTCAGGCATTTATAAATTTTATTAATCTTTGCGTTGTAAGTCGGCAGTTTAATAAATGTTTTGGACCATTAGACATAATAAAAGACAATTTTGAGACATATAAAAGAAGATGTAGATTTGCGGTGTTGATCTTCGCTTAAGTGATTTTTTATGGAGTTGTTAAAATTTTAGCGCTAGATTTATTGTCACACGGGTAATCGTGATCCACAGCAATGGTGGAAATACATTTAAGTGGTTATTTTCCACTATCTCTCGAAAATAAAATCCTTAAACCTAATCCGGTCATAACTGGAATTATTTCCACTGATATTGTGGTTCTCCGTTTATTAGCTACACAAAACTATAACCAATTCTGTAAATTCAATATTACTCCAATTCTTATATTACGTCACTACCACTTGGTATCTTTCACATATATACCATTCTTAGGTACATGCGACTTACTTCACCTACATCGTTTTCTTTGAGATTTTAGTCATTGATTCACGGCATACTTAATTCATTCATGAGACTGATCGAAAGACGGGTATTGTTTTACGTGGTAATTTAGATGCGGCTTCTTTACTTCACCTAGCGTTTTCCCACGATACCAAATTATAACAAATGTCGGCGGATTCAAAATTAATTTTCGACACAGACTATACGATTTATCTCCTTTATGGGTTATAATTAGGAGCATTTGTTAACGAACATAGTAAAACAAGACAAGTCAAAGTTGTAACGTAACTTACTTCATGTTCTACTTTCGACCATTCTTCGATTGACGTTGAGAAATCAAAAAGAAATAAGCTGTCCTATTTCGAATACCTTATCATCTTCCTTTACTTTAAATTTCTAGGCTACTCTATAATTATTTATAAACGAAGTATGAGACCAAAACGAAATTATTACTTTAATCCTCACGGTTTATTTCGTTATCCGGTTCAAGCAAATCGAAAATAATTTAAAAATGGAAGGAATGGAACAATTACACAAACGCTTACGGATTATCTTATCATATTTGGAACAGAGAAAAAAAGTTCAGGAACAATGGGAATGAACTTACAAAAATATTAATATTATTATTATTATTATTATTATTATTTTTTTTTTTAAAACCCTTCTGTCTCGATTCTTACAAGGGATCATAAAAACGATCTCAGTAAATTTGAAATCAAAAGCTGAGGAATGACAAATGGCACATTTCTAGCAAATTATAATGCTAATACAACAAATTTCGGAGGTTTAATAGTTAATAGCTTTGGGTCAGAGACTTAAAAGAAAAATGGATATGTATACCCCAGTGAGATACATTGTGATTGACTTATGATAGAATTATTATGCCATACATTGTTTTACGACCAAAAGAACTATACTTTTACCTAAGTTGGTGTCTAAATTATACATACGATCTAAATTATATATATACAGGTTTATTGAATATTAATAATATTAATAATATTAATAATATAATAATAATAGTCTTGCGCACTTGAGGTTTGAACCCACGACCATTGAATTGCTAGTCGAGACTCTTGCTTACTCAGCCACTCAGGTGGATATTTTTTTTTTTTTGTTATCAGTTTATACAAAAAGGATGTTCATAAAATGCGTCTTCTTTTCTCAAGCACCAGTATATCAATTGGTTTTACACCATTTCCATAGACGAAAAGAGGTAAGAATATGTACCACCGTAATCCGCACAAGACAAAAACTTGGGACTGTTTTTGCACCGATTCTATACTATCTATCTGACAGGAATAGGAGCCCAAGTGGCTGATGCGTATTCTTCGACCGTCTTTTTATAAGTTTCAAAGAGATTTTTGCCTTATTTACTATTACCTAAATGTGGAGATTAAAGTTCATTTTTTGATTGAGTGAAATACCCAAATCAACGTATGGTCATCATCACCATCTCCCATGTTATAATTGTGTAGATGTAATTTACGTGAGATGATATAGAGAATGACATCTTTTTGCCCTTGGAAAAGTTCAGTAACATTGATTCTGCACTTGTATAGTCGAATAGGAGTAAATCACGAGTTAGAATAGAATAGCTTAACACCGCCTGCAGACCTTAAAATATTACTTTACTGTATGACAAAAGAAAGGTCGTTAATATATAAGAGATCTAAATGAATGCCTTGTGGCACTACAGAAGGAACAGATGTTAATTCTGAATAGACAAATTTATACACTACTAAGTACCACGAACGCCATTACGCTTCTTTTGTTTTATACCGAAAATACGGAGACGCGCGATCATGCTGCTTTTGGTGAGTATAATTTTCGCATCGATTAAGAGCAGTTGTATTCATATTGTAACGTAAACAGCCTGTTAGATCTTATGTTGTTTATTCGACTTCTGTTCAAATAAAGTTCATACCGCTGAATTGTGATTTCTTAGGATAGTATAGATTTCATTTATAAATTATACACAGAAACCTATATATCTACAACGCTTCAATTGTCATTTCGGTATTGTCCTTTCGAATATTGCAATTCAAATTTCTTGATTCGAGTCTCACGATTCACTTTCGACTAACTCGACGCACTTTCTGTAAAAAAGGAATTCACGGAATTTGTGCAGCAAAACATTTTAGTAATAAGTGAGAATAAAAAATATTTTTGTTGGTCAAAAATTACTTGTTACAAATTACTTGTAAAAAAAATAACTACGTATTTCATTTCACACTTTTAGCATATATATAACAAAATTCTTCAGCGTTCAGGTTTTTTTTTCTAGCAAAATATACGCCAGATCTAATTCCGACGATGGCGTAGTGGCTCAATAAACATAATAGGTAGCTTCTAAAATACTTTTCAAAACTGGGAAATTTGGGGATTTGTTGCCGATTTCCTTTAGATCTTTCATATAATGTGTGCAAGTTTTTCTTAGCTGCTTTAATAACTTAATAGTATTACAGATACTCCCTGTGGGGATAAAACAGACTTTCCGTTACTTTCGCGGAAATAAATAAATATTCTATTTTTCCATCAAAAGAAGAGTGAAATCAGGAATACTCAATACATCCGTAGTCAAGACAACTTCTGCATATGATTTCATGTCAACCCCTCGAATAAACTCTGTTGGTTCGCGTTAGTTTTCCGATACCGTTTCCAATGAAAAGCGATTCAAATTCAATATACAAAACTATTGCTTATAGAATTTAGTAAGTGCATTTTTAAGGTCACTGACTGAACAGCCACAGGTCTACAAATTGCATTCAGACACTACTAACGGAAACGAACGACTTGAGCTGACGGTGGTAAAAGATGCAGTTTAGAATCTAATTTGTTGATGCCCAAATATTGATTCCACTAGGGAGAAATAACGAAAGCAACTAAGTCAATTCTAGTATTTGTGTTGGTTCAAAACATTGTTACGTAAAAGTCCATTTTTCTCTACTTCCCATCACCCATATTTCTTAAATCCGCTTGATCTCTGGGCTGGAATGCGAATGAGCATAAGCACTTTATTTTCGAAATATGAAAGCCTATTTTCAGGAAATCATTTACAAAGTTAATGTGCACTTTTTTGCACAAGCTAGACCTCCGGCATTTCACGACACTACACTTTATTGAGTTGTCAAAGACACTTGATTAACTTCTCCTTTCGAAGGCCACAATAGAACTCTGCTGGCTTGCGGAAATCTTATGCCAATAAAGCTTTTGAAACATGCATGGTTACTTCTCTAATTTCCTAAATTTCACGATGTTTTGTTTACATACTAAATTTGCATGGAATATTTGGTAACCGCCTGCCTCATAAGGTGCAATGTTTAAGATCGCCTCGACTAAAGCATTTTTATATTATTTTTTCAACATTCTGTGAAAATCGTTTTTAACAGAATTAAACGGTTTTTATGCAAACATATTTTTTCAATAACTTTTACAGTTGTGTATTCTGCGACGAAAAGCATTCGATAAATTCGATGTAAATACATACATTACTATGAGTACATTCGAAAACTAAAAAAACTAATTTTTTAATGCAAAACGCATCGTGTTTCAAATTTAACAAGTAAGAAAATTATATTCGGTCGTGACCGAATCTTTAAAGTCATCACCGTTATCATTTCTCAGCATCAAATTCCAAATCTACTTAAGCATGTCCGTCTGCCCGTCTGTGCAATGTCTGTTTTAAACATCCTCCTGGCCCCAAAAATGGAGCCTCCAACTTCAAATTTGGCAGTAACAATGAAAGTTCTTGCACGCAGGTTGGTATTGAAGATGGACCGAATCGGTCGAAGATCACGCCTCCAACACCACTTAACGTTTATTAAAGGGAATAAAAAATTGGTTTTTTGCTCATTACTCATAAACTATAGTAGATAAATGTACAAAGATTTGAACGCATATTCTATATGCGATGCTGCAGCACATGCACAAAAATGGAAAAAATTGGCGGCACCTACCCAATATTATAGTGTATGGTAAGTTTAGTTTTAGTGTATAGTCTAAAATTGGTTTTTTTTTTCAATACCTTTATAACGCGCAGAAACAACCTTCAAAAATCCTACAAAGTATATAAATTCTTACCCATTTTCAAATTTCGAATACACCTAAACATGTCTGCCTGTTCGTCTGTCCGCCTGCTCAACTGTGCAGTATCGGTGGTGCTCATTCCTCCGTTGGCGCAAATGAAGAACATCACCTACAAATTTGCAAAAGAAATTGGGAGTGATCACACCTATGAGAAAAATACTTTCATTTTGAAAATAGAGCATGAAAGTTTAGTTCTTTTAATTTTTTTTATCTTTTTAGGATAACGATGGTGATTATAAAAAATCAGGTCACGACCGAATATAATTTTCTTATTTGTTTCTATTTATATCAATTTCCGAAATATCGGTGACATATATCTATTACTGTTGAAGTGAGTGAAGTGAGTCACTTTCCTTGTGAGGTTGCGACAATCGTAAGAATGAAATTGAGTTGTTTATTGAATTAGGAAGATGGCGCCCGAATGTCAGGGCTCTATTGATATAATATTCTGGGGTCCTGCAGAGAGGGGGATGCAGTTCTGGATAGATATCCAATAATCTTCTACGGGGAATATGTGTTCTTCTTGTTCTTAAAGCCTTTAAAGTGTGTTAGTTGTTGTTCCATTATTTCTGCAGTGTATCATTTATCTCAAACTACTTTTTTTATAGGCTCTAAATTTCGACAATAAAATCAATGTGTCGTTCGCCTTGGTTAAACAGACAGGTTCCTTTCAACTAGTGTCTATGTTGTTAAAAATTTTCTATTCTCATACGGCGTGACTTCTGATTGATCTTTCATGTGACCCTAAGAAATATTCCTACCATGTTTTGAATTCATGCTTCTTAAGCGGTAAGAGCTAAAATTTTCTGCATGTTTTCCACCCGTTTGTTGGCGGAACCTTTTTCTATTTATTTCTGGGATGGTTCTTGTTAATTTCTTTCACATAGGTACCTATGGTAAATTGTAAAGCTCAGTTTTTCGACTGCACAGCTTGGCTAATGGAAATGAATTCACCTTAGAGCAAATCTTTAATGTCTTAAATGAACACATGAATATTACAAAATAGTTGTTTGGATGTAGAAGTAGAGCGATTAGGACCATTTTTGGACATAATTTTTATATTTTTGGAATATATTTGGACAAAGTTTTGGATTAAAGATTTATGGGTTTAAGATTTTTGCGAAATAAACGCATTTTCAAACTTGAACGAGAACCCTTAATTAATTAAATTTGTGTTAGGCTTTTATTCTCCACCTGAATGTTTCCCAACTTGAGTTGTTTACAAACAATTGGTTAACTGACGGATGGTTAAATTGGCTAACAATTTCTTGCTAATCGAGCATTTATGTATTTCATGCTATCTTGGATATCTGTGTGTAGATAAAAGCATATCGGTATCAACCAATTGCCCCTTTCTGGTAAGTTTACAACCGCCAAAATAACACAGAAAACTCAAAATCCTCTAATATTCAGTACTCTCAAATATTATAAATCGATCTAAAATTTGGTGCAAGTATTAGTAAGTGCCATCTAGTAGTATAATAGAAATGGTATCGGTCAAAATTTAACACATAAAAAAATAAAATAGCTGTTGCTAAAAATTCTTAAAGATAATATTCGTTCTTATCCGTCTTTTGTTCGCTCGAAAGCATATTTGGCCTAGGTAAACAGAAATTTATCTTTGACAAACGTGTATTTAATCATATTAGCATTCATTGAAAGGGAAAGAGCGCATTATCATCATAATCACTGGTAACTGCAACTATTAAATTTTGCTTTCAGCGATTAAAAGTGTCGAGTGAACTACTTACATACTACAATTTCTTTTTCACGGAAAGAAGGGAAAAATTCGTTTAAAAATTTTATTTCGTTTGTTGGTTGTGGCCCGAAATGAACACAAATAATATTTCAGCATGCTTATCAACATACGTTTATATTTATATACAATGGTCCTTTAAGTTTTACGAGTAACTATAAACTATTCGCTGCTAAACTGAAAAATTGTTTTTAAAAATTATTTTCATTGGCAACGATTAGTTTGTAAATTTGAAATGGTAATAAAACCTATTAATAACTTCTTTTCCTTTTCTTTTTTATTGCACCTACAGATGACCACTATGAAAAACACCCCAATGAAGTTGTCAAAAACGAAGAGCTTACCTATAACAGTGGAGCAAGTAATATGGTAAGCCGAATATTTTTTATTGATTGGACGACCGAAATTTTAAAGGCTATACTTTCATCGAAAAGTATTGATACCATGGCAATTGCGCTGCATTTAATAACCCAGTTACAAGAAAGTGTACACAGTTGCATCGATCAAGTTTCTGCGATTTATTTTAAAAGCTTCATACTGTACAGTATGTCTCCAATTTGCAAATTAGCTGTAACATTTTTTGTAGTTTTTAAAGCCTTAAGATATGTTTTTCTCCTAAAGCCTATGCCATTACTAAGGAAATATCCGAAGTTAAAATCACACGGTCCTGCGAATGGAAGTTCAATAGCATCCTATAGATTGCCAGAAAAGAACTGTACTATTAATCGCAAGCAATTAGCAGATAGAAGGTGAACGCATATCATTTGATTTCCACGAACACAATTTGAAATCCTAATATTCTAATACCCAAATATGCATCAGAGATGAAAGAAGGGAGACAGAGTCGGATGGATAGAGGTACACTTATATTGCTAATGAAAGGCAGACAGGGAGCGAATAGAAAAGAAAGAGATAAATGTAGTTAGATCATTAACTGCACGTAAAACACGCGCGGCAACAAAGCTCAAAATTATTTTTTTCAATAATTAAGACAACTTTCAGTTGCCGTTACGTTAAATGTATATGTGCGCGTGGTCAATGCAAGTTTTAATTCAATTTTTCTCACTTTCTAAATCACTATTCCGATTTGAAAGAAGGGTACGTGGCTTACTGAGGCATATGTTGTTTTCAAGATAAAAAGCGTGTCAAGTATTATCTAATTCTTGTAGCATCTATGTTACGAAAGTATAGTATAGAGTTAATAGTCTAAAACATTAACAGTTAAGTTAGAAGGAAAAGCGTATTTGATTTCTGACCAAAACACTAGCAAATTAAGGCTACTCTTAATGTAGCTTGCGGTAGTGTAAAACATTTTCAATTGTTTTAGTGCTCTTCATGTATGTTTGAAAATTGTGCACAAACTGAAGGAATTTAGTTAATTTGTAGTACATTGTAAGCAATATCCACATAAAACTGCTTTGTCTATAAGGAAATTTTTGTCCACTCCAAAATTGGATTCTTTTTTATTTAAAAATATTTCTTTTTTTATATTTTCGAGCAAAATAAAAATCATATAAGTATGCAAGTAATCCGATTAAACACATTTTTACAAAGGGCATCCATTCGGCTGTGCATTCTTTGCGAAAATGTTCTTAAATTTTCACTCTTTTTGTGGAAAAGAGTTTGAGTCTGTTTATTGTTAAGGAAAAATATAACACATTTTTAAATGTAGTTTAAAGACGGATTTTCAACAACGAAAAAGTGTATAAGGTTACACAACGAATTTTTTTTTTTTGCATACTTAATGGAATTTCCAATACCTACTCGTGTCCTAAGTTAAATAAAAGGAACAAAATAAAACGAAAAGAGTAAAATAAATTATTTAGGCAATGAAATTTATATTAAATATTTTTTAACACGCTCCTTGCCTAACCTTTTCTTTGGAACATATATAGAAGGAAGGCATTTACAAATCTTTTTTACCTATATCTTTACTAATACATTATAATATATTAAAATAAAGTATAATAATAAAGTAGCATTAAATATAAATTGCACCATATAAGAAAGATATATATACGAGAATAAGACATTAGTTTAATAAAATAGTCTAAGTGCTAATTACAAAATATCACAAATCCCGGTTTCTTTTCTTTGATAAGTGGCACGGAACGTGTTAAATTATACTTCTCGATGTATTTTCAAAAGAGAATGAGACTTGGGAAATATAATGCCTCAGCGTGAGATTAAATTAATCAAATTGCATTCAAAAATTTCACCGTCAGTGATGTCATTTCAGCCGCCTGGCTTCACAGTTGGATCTTTTAACGTATCAAAGAATGAAGTAGGTCGTTCTAGGTGTGTCGTGAATCATTATATCCCATTATCTACATTTTTATCTACAATTCACAAGCTTTTGTAGAATTTGTCCCGACGTAAGGATCTCTTACTTATTTAAAATTCGTCTTTCGACTTTGTTGTTATGTAATCATTACGCGTCGTAATAGAGAAAGGAATTACTTGTAATCATAAAACTCAAACGTACAATAATTATGGTTGTTGAAGGATGATCACATGCTAACTGAGAAAAAATTTGGTTAGCTCAAAAACGTACCCTTTAATACGATATAAAATAAGGGGAAAAGGACCATACCCAACGAAAGTCCTCAAAACCTATAGATCAGACAAAAATGTAAACAGAAAACATGTAAATAAATTTGCAAAGGGGCCATTTACTGTTACATCTGTTGATATAACCCAACATATACTCATTTTCATCCCGTTCCATTTAACTAAATATTAGCAAATTAAGATTTCTTGCATCTGAACTCGAAGCAGAGCTACATCGGTTTTTTTTGCTTGCGACGGCAATAATTATTATTATTATTTAATAAAAGTCTCTATTACTTTTACCATGCCGTATAGCTACCACATCACTAAAATGTCATTACAATTATGTAGATTTAGCTGAGTTCGCCATATATAATTTAAACTTAACTTTTTTAATACATGTATTTCAATTTTATTTAATTGGGAGTTAAGGTTATGAATATTTACCTTGATTGACATGTGAACAGTATACTTTGATATATCTCAATGTTATTTAGATCCTTTTAACTTAAAATACAAGCGTATTTTTGAGATTATTAAAAATGGAAAGATGACTTAAGAATGTAAAATTAAGAGGCCTCGGGATTCATTTGGAGAATAGGCGCTGGCAGAGTCAAACGAATTTCATAAACAAATGAAAGACTTCAACTTGAGAGCTAATGTATACGTGTTAGCTTTCATTTTGAACATGTACCCCCAGGAATAGAAACATTAAGTATACATAAGCAACGCATGTGGCGGCTTCGTTTTTTGGTCAAATTTAGAGTTGCATTGAAAAAGGAAAGGATATTGTTTAGTATTTTTAATGTAAAAAGGGAAGAAAAACAAAAAAAAATTAAAGCATAGTCATCTTATTAAATTAATACAACCCAACCTTTGTTCATTAGTGCCATAATACGTAAGTGCACCACATTTTGGCCAATGCAATTATTAAAATAGAGAGTACTCATTACAGGCGGGAATTCTATAATTAATTCAGTAGCATGAACTTGTTAAATTTTTAAGAATGTCAAATAAGGTATATATAGACGTAAATATTCCATGCTATTTTGTATGTAATATGCACAAATTATCCTCAAATATTTGTAAATTAACTATTTTTGTGCGTTTATGTATTTGTTCTACAGTACTCGATATACAATAAACTGAACGTGGATTCTTTACGCAATCACATGATTAGATTTTCTATGTTTATCTTCTGAAATACTCCGCAAATTTTTATTAGTATCGCATTTTGTCGAAATGTCGTCACTATAATAAATATGCAATATTTATGCATAATTTTTACATATACGATTTGAAATTTGGCGAAAAATTGTGCTCAAAAAGTTCCTGACGCTCTTGAAAAGTAAATAATTCAATTAATAATAACGGTCGAAAAATATAATTTCATTATTCAACAGAATGAAAAAGCAGAAAGCCAACATTTTGTAATAGGTTCCTTAACGGTTATCCTACGAATGAGAAAGCTACATTCATCTCGGAGCAAATACTGGATACCTAACTTCTAAAGTAAAGGTAAAATGTGGGCATAATTTCACTTTTTTAATAGTTGAGTTACTCCATAACTACGACAAGTATTTGTGGAAAGTTTCCGTTTCAACTAACGTTGTTCAGGTTTTAATGATATTTCGTGGCTTTTAGCTTTTACTGGATGGCAAAGTATAAACATAATTTTAAGACAATATGATTGGTTATCGTCACAAAACGTTTGCTTCGTGCGTATTAATAGTAGTGAAAATGATACCGACTAAATCAAGCAGAAAATCCACACTTATCTATAATGAATTTTACCATATTCAATGTTTTTGCATACCTCTTTATATCCTACACCACTTGTGGTAAAGGGTATATTAACTTTGTGCAGACATTTGTAACATCCAGAAGGTGAGCTTAAGATAGACCAATCATGCCGATGGACTAAGAATCAATTCCATTTTTTGACCGATCCCCATATAACGCCTTACTTTGGAATATGGAAGAAAAATTTGGTTCGGCAGGGGCAATTTTTTGAACCCTCTCTTATATAACCCTTCCGAAAAGTGAAGCTTCATATTGTCACAAGATCTAATTTTCAATCTTTTACGGTCAAAATCGGCACATAATGGTATATTGACAAAGCAATAAACCTTACCCAATTTGGATCACGTAGGTCTATATTTTGGATACCGTAGGTCTATATTTTGGATACCACCGCATACAAATATTTATATACATATATATATATTCATAATAGTAGTTTCACATAAAAGTGAACAAAATTTGCATCACATGGGTCTACTTCTAGGATGTCATATAATATTTAATACTTTACGATGAAAATTGGCCCATAGTAATAATTTAGCAAAAAAATGAAGAGCAAGAAATTCGGATCAAATAGGTCTATTTCTTAGAGGCCACATATATAGCGGTTATCATGAAGAACAACCCCTTATATGGGGATGAAGTCTAATTTCTACTTTCTTATAATGGAAACTGATAAATAGTAAAATTTTTGGGAAGTAGATTAGGTTCGCTAATCTTGGATCGCATCATACGATGTTTTGGGAATTCTCGAATATGCGAACTTTCATGAAAAGTATATATAATTTTTAGAATATTATCACCAAAACGAGTATAATTGTGTGAGGCATCTAATGGTCGGCCTTTCCCGACTATAATATTTGACTTGTTTTCTAATATTTTCTGTTATCATTTGGGAGTTATTTTCGTGAAGCTAAAATATATATGCTAAGTTTCAAGCTAGACGTAGTTGTCTATAACCTAGAGAAATAATAATTCTGTAATTACGCAAACATCGTGTTTATGCAACGTTAATTAGCAATTCTCCATGTTATCTTCTCTGTTTAGATAAGTTTCATTACTTTCCAGCATCAGAAGTGTGTGCTTTG
The DNA here is from genome assembly GCA_000688715.1 of Glossina pallidipes. Classification (NCBI taxonomy): domain Eukaryota; kingdom Metazoa; phylum Arthropoda; class Insecta; order Diptera; family Glossinidae; genus Glossina; species Glossina pallidipes. Next base: position 72,805 of record JMRQ01006294.1, on the reverse strand, counting down.
GCAATCATGGACGGTTTGAATTTAAATTTGTTTATTTATGGGCTCATACATTTTCTTAATGTAAATACTATATGGTTTGTTTTTTTTCCAATTGTTATTCATTTCTATGTTTTCCGTAATCCGATGTTTCTTACGTTCTATTTTCGATTCTAATTCAAGTAATTTGTTATTTATTTGTTTCAAGTATCCAATTATTACTTTGAGTTCATCCAATTTTTTTTCGTTTAATAAGAAAATATGGTTGGCATGCTTGCGAGTTTTTCGTTCTTCCCTGACTTAAAAAAATTAACGTAACCAATACCGTCCTCGATGATCAACGGTTAGGTCAACTTTTGTTACTTTTACTTTCTCATTTTATATTATTCGTTTGTAGATGTAGGTGTGACAAGCGAATGCATAAATAAAGCATATTTTTGACAATGTTTTGGGAAAAGGCAATAAAATAATAATATCAAAAGAGTTTACTAACCACATGTTTGAATATTATAAAAAAAAATTACGAAATACAATAAAAAATCGCAATACCAAAGCCTTTCTCGCGACTCTCTTTCGCAATAGGTACAAATTTGAATTAAATGACTTAATATTTTAAAAATATTCGGGTTTGTATTGCTGGCGAGTATTTCAACGGAAAAATATGATTTTCCACTCAAAAACAGGCAATCTTCTTGTTAATAATAAATGTTTAAATTAATTTGCCAAACATATATTAAACATATATTAAATTTAATCAAAAGTTATGACGCTCGCCGTTCTGATTTATGAGATTTAATGTTTAATAAACATCTTTTCCGATTATAATAAATTATTTATTATCTTTCTCATTAGTCTGCAATACAAGGATCATACAGCTGCCCTTCCTTGTTTAAATAATTTCTTTCATGCTCTTCTCAACCTCATATATACTCAATGGTTCAGTTAAAAAAAGATTTCTAAGAAGATTACAGTGATCCTCCCCTTAAGATATGTTAACTGGCAGCAATTTTTGTATTGACGATTTCTTAACTATGATAGTCAAAAAATTTGCATGAATTTGCCAGTTTTATAGAAAATGAAAAGAGAAGTTCTTCGTGGAAGCTGGTATTTGCGTGTCCTTGTCTTAGAAGTGCCGGTCGTGTAGAGCTTCGTTCATTTGAAAAATTTTGTCAGAATAATTAAGTTGTATTAAGAACTTGCTAGTAATTATGCAATAATATTAAAATCAGTGAAAAAGTATAGTCTTTTATTTGGCAACTTATAAATTATTTTACTCAAAAGGTTCTGAATATTTAATTTTTAAACGGTAATGTTAGAAGAATAGATATTCCGTCGCAAAAATGTTACATATTATTAGAAGAATATAAAAAAGGAGAGAGAAGTGAAAAGTAAGTTATAAGAATTACTGCATTGATTCACTTATTACAAAAATGTACTTCAGCTATAGAGTTGTATTCAATCCAACAAACCTACAAGACCGATAATTGTACACATAAAATCTCATTATACCCATCACCGAAGGATGACGGGTATATTCGTCTTGTCAAAACGTTTGCAAGGTCCAGAAGCAAGCATCAGAGACCCCCACAAAGTCTATATATTTTTGGTCAGCATCAAACTGTAAATCGATTCAAACATGTCTGCGTGTCCGTCTGCGTAATGTCTGTTGTAAACATTATCCTGGCCGCAAAGATAAAACTATCGACTTCAAATTTGGCAAAAGCATGGCAAGTATTTTCACGCAGGTTGGTATTGAAAATCGGCCAAATTGGTCGAAGACCCACGCTCACAGCATCACGTAAACTGAGAACACCTCTATTTTTGAAAAGCAATGAAAAATTAGTTTTTTGCTCATTACTCATAAATGCGCTTGTCGTTGATAAATGTAAAAAAATTTAAACGTATATTCTACCTGCACAAAAATGCAAAAAGCTTGGCCACACCTACCCAATATTATAGTGTATCAAAATTTAATTTTTTTTTCAATACGTTTATAAGATGCAGAACCAAGCTTCAACAAAAAGTATATAAATTCTTGGCTAGTTTCAAATTTTGAATGCATATAACCGTGTCCATCTGTCCGTCTGCGCAACTGTGTACTATTTGTGGTAAACATTCTACCGTTAGCGAAAATGAATGTATCGCTTACAATTTTGGAAAAGAATTTGGAATTGACCTAGACTTTTCAACGGACACGTCTACAACGCCCACATGCCTCTAAAACTTTTATTTTGAAAATAGAAGAAGTCACCCGCACCCACCTTATATAATAGAGCACGAAGGTTTAGTTCTTTTTGTGTCTTATTTAGGATAACGTTGGTGCGTATAAAAGATTCGGTCACGACTGAATGTAATTTTTTTAATTGCTTTAATGTTAATTATGTCATTGGATACATTGTGTTTCAGTAGGTAGCATCCCTAGCTAGAAGACTATAAATCTCAAATAAAACTTGCGATCATCAACATGCCCACCCTAGTCGATGTCTATACGGCAAGTAAATTCTTCCTTTTTGTTAAAGAGCTTGAAAGTACTATCGCGTAGGGGTAACTCAGAAGTTACAGAAGCAATATCTGGGCTAGGAATTATACGCAAATACATAGCAAATTAAGCTCTGGCACATCTTTACATCAACCAAACTAGCATATTCATGTTTATTGCACTTTTTTAAGGTAAAAACACAATGCTTGCGCACTATGTGTTGTACGTGGCTCAAGAACTGTTAAAAATGTTGATTGTGTAGATTGCGTTGGACGTAAACCAATTTTTGAAAATTTTTTTAAATTTCTGTGCGCGTTGTTGTTGGCAGCCAAAACATGGATGTATTTATGAGAACAAAACAGATCCATATGGTTCATATTTCAAGCAAATATAATTAGTGTGGCGATTTACGTTTTTATTAAAAAAAAAAATAAAATAAAATATTGAGCTAAAGTATATTAGTGTCTATTTCTATATGGAAAACATATTTATTTCGCTTTATTAATGGTATTTTGCTTCAAAAAAATCATTTTTTAATGAAAGTTTCCGCTTTATTAACTTTGCACTTCATTACTGTTTGCGCAAATAAACGCTAGTCATATGATGTGGCTTTCACATATAGAATACATAGTGTTATATAAAATACTGCCTTTATTCTGCTGAACCAACCGTGGCTCCGACTTTAGAGCGCCAAGTCGCGCTTATTAAACGATGAGTAACGACTGTACATTTTAAATGCGCTGAACACAATGATTGCATAATGCGATTTGTATAAAGTGTATAAGGAGAAAGGTAAAAAGAAAAAATACATGTACATAAGTAGAAGAGAGGCACGTCCACAACCGGTCCAGAACCAAGTTGCAAGCGAATTCCTAAGCCATTGCAGACATGCAAAAGCTTGGCAAAGTAAACAACACCAGTTAATTTTCGTATCATCGTGAGATGTTAAGATCGCAAGTTAGTTTAAATACAACAAAGGCAAATTGCGCGTATTAAGGATAGTTGTTTTGGCAAACTTTAAAGAATCCGATATTGAGAATAAATGATACACATTATTTAGGATTCTGCAAACAAGTCGGTGCAGATTGAATAGCTCATAACTATATTTACATTGACTCAGCCTACTGAAGGTAAAGTGCCTAGAGAAACGATTAGGGACATCAAACTTTATCTCACCAAGTAATGTAAGCGAATCGATAGTACCATTTATTAACTTAAGAAAAAAGGAAACACCAAGAAAGAATCTACGTTTCTCAAGTGATGGTAAGGATAACAGAAACAATCATAAGAGGTCTCTGCCCCCAAGGTAGTCTCAAACCAAATTCCTAAGGGCAAGAATTGCTTTTGAGCGGATTCAATTGAATGTACGTAACATCTATAGAGAGAAGACCACACAAAAGAGGCATACTAATATTTAGTTCTAACTAAGCACATGTCCAGCCTTTTTATAACGTAAGGATCCTTGGGCTCTTTGAAGCACCTCTTAATGAAACGAAGCGCGAACCTAGCTTTACTTAAAGATAGATCAATGTGCAAATTAAAACGTAATCTGTGGTCGAATAGAATCCCCAAATCAATGAATGAATCAACGTTTTCCAACTTGTATGAACCGATGAAATACTCAGTATTGAATGACTTCCCCCTCGCGAAACAAAGCTTCTTGCATTTTTTTAGATTTAATTTCATAAAATTTAACGGGTGCCATGTAATCAAATTATTTAGTACAATGTGAAGCTGATACGAATGCGATTTCAAGGGGAAGGACGAAGACAGTTTAACATCGTCAGCGGATATTAATATCTGATTGAATTTAATCACAGAGGGAAGATAATTAAACTATGTAAAACGTCGTTTTCTGAAGTGACTAAGTTAGGAATCGAAATGAGAATCAGTAGTTGAAAAATTTCGTCAGAGGTATTCGGCAAAGAAATTTAAGAACCATCTTTCATAAATATTTTGAAAAGTTTATTTCTATTTTTGTGATATTTAATTATCTTGTTAAGCCATGGCGGGCACTTGCTTCGAGGGCAAGTTGCTTGATTGGAACGGACGCAGAAATAACTGCGTTTAATGCGATATAAAACGATGGCAGTAGGGTTTCAATATTCCCAGCAGAAAAATCGCGCATAATGTGTGAAAGATGAGATTGAAGCAATAAAATATTGATTTTATTAGAATTATAAGGTTTATATGAGGATGCTGGATTTGGCACGTTAGAGTAATTCAGCCGACCATCATGCCTCTAATAAAAGCAAATACAAACTGCTGGATGATATGGATGCTCAGGTAAACTGCAAGGTGGGCAGCGATTTACAACTACCTCTGGGAAATTAACAAAGCAAAGATCTAGCAGTAGCATCTACTATTATACTTAGGACTATGATTGTATTGAAGTAAGTTTCTGTCAAATAATTCATTAAAAAACATAACAGCTCTGTCAGATGTTAAACATATAATTTACGTGTGTTGCTAAAGAAAAGTCAGAAACAGGTGTAACAGAGCACACCACAACTGTGGAAAGCAACGAGCATATTGGCGAAAGTGCCTTCAGCTGCGAGATAGTTTGAAAAATGATTATAAAAATGTAAGAATATTGCTGTTGTATTATATCAAAATGTTATTTAAGTAACGAAATGAAAACGAAAAATAAATCATCAGTAGCAAAAATGCAAGACTAAAGAATGCATTTATAATGTAAAAGCTGAACAAATTCACTGGATGATTCTGCAGGCGTTCACATTGCAGACAACCATGTACACACAAACTTTTCGAATTGATCATCATTCTCTTGTTATTTGTTTCCAATTTTTTTTTACCAAATCGGAAAATTTTTCTTTTAACCACTTAAATTTTTTTTTTTATATATATTAGCTATTATTATTTTTTTCAATTTTTTTAATTCAATTCAGAAATTTTTTCGTCTAATCTGCTTTTTGTCAAATAAAAAAAAATCAAATAGCCTTTTTGACTGTCAAAAACGAAATATACAGAACTTTTAAGAGTATGACAAATTTATACGAAAGCGCAAAGCTCAACGCCAGCCATATGTTCAATTACATATAAATACACACAATCAATTTTAGTCTGATAGTTCGTGCGCCATTCAAAACACACATCGGGATTACTGTGTTCGGCGGTAGTCAACGAGCTTAACAGTAAATCGAAATTTTTACAAAGTATGCTCACAAGAGTATTTGATTTGATATTTAATCTGTTCAAGCAATGCTCAATATATTGACTAATTCCCTAAAATACTTTGAAAAAAGAAGAGCGAAAATGATAATAAATTAATTACTGCGAACAAATGTGAAATCAATCTAAAAATTCTTCACTGTGCGGTAAAGCATTTTGTCCAAACTATTATGGATCTTTCGCTAAGTGATAATATTGTCCACGCGCGAAGGAATGCAGCACATAGCAGAATTGTCACTTTGAATGCATACAATTGAAGCTTATACTGTTCAGACGTCAAATTGGCTAAAATTTCCGTAATTTATTTTAATGTGCATATTCTATACAAGTTTCTATGTAACGTCCCAGTATACATTCTCTACGAATTTTAAAGCTTCGTCGACCGTGACTTGACATGGACAGTAATTCGCTGACGTCCCTGTACGTCACCTCGGTATGCAGCGCATATCATTCTGAAATAATGTCTGCGTATTCAATGTTTACTTATTTTTGCTCGACACTTTTTATACCAAGCACCGAAGAATAAGGGGTATATTCATTTTATCAAAACGTTTGTAACGCCCAGAATGGAGCATCAAGAGACCTCACAAAGTATATATATTCATATTCAGCGTCCAATTCTAAATCGATTTAAGCATGTCCGTCTGCCCGCCTGTGTAAAGTCTGCTGTTAACAACCTCTTGGCCGCAAAAATGGATCCTTCACCTCAAATTTGGTAGAAACAATGAAAATTCTTGCACGCAGGATGGTATTGAAAATGGGTGGAAGGACATGCCCACAGCATCACGTAAGCTGAGAACACCTGTGTTTTTCAAAGGAAATGAAAAATTGGACTTTTGCTCATTACTCATAAACTATAACAAATAAATGTAAAAAAATTTGAACGCATATTCTATAGGCGATGCTGTAGCATTCGTGCATAAAAATGGAAAAAAATTGACTACACCTACCAAATATTGTTGTGCATCGAAATTTAGTTGCTTTTCCAATACCTTTAAAATGCGCAAAAAAAGCTACATCAAGTATATAAATTCTTGCCCAGTTTCAAATTTGGAATGAACCTAAATATGTCTGCCTGTCCGTCTGTCGCATGCCGCATGCACGAGTATGGAATGTTTGTGGTAAACATTGTCCCGTTAGCGAAATTGAAAATACAACGTCTATAAATTTGCAAAAGAATTTGAAAGTGACTTAAACTTTGCCAAGCACACGCCTATAACACCGTTACGCCTATGCGACAAAAACTTTTATTTTGAAAGTAGAAAAAAACAGCCGCGCGCCCACTCCGTATTATAGACCATGAAAATTTTGTTTTCTTACTTCTTTTATTTTTTTTAGGATAGCGGTGATGGGTATAAAAGATTCGGTCGTGACCAATATTAATTTTTTTACTTGTCGATTAGATTTGATTTTGTGAAACAAATCAATATCCCCACAAATTTGTGAAGATTCACAGTTCGTACTATCCTCTTGTCGCACTCTATAAAGAATTCGTAATAAACATGTAGTTCTATAAAGAATTGCTTCAATTCTCTCGAAATATTATTTCAATCCTCATCGTTTGAATAATTCTATAAAGAAATTCTACATTGCTATAGCTTGGTAAATGATGCTGTCTTTGTTTAACGGATGAAAACAGTAATGTCAATAGTAAAAGAAACCAGTTGTTATTATAAAAAAAAAACGAAATAAAAAAGGAAATCTACAGAGGAGAAAGTAAAAAAAGCGCAAGCTGTGGAAGAAGAAGATAAGTATCTTGCCAAAGAAATATTCAAATAAGAAAAACCAGTTAGTGTTTATATTAGTGACTAATTTCATGAATTTAATTTTTTTTCTTTTTACAAAATCTGAATTTTCTTTACATTACTTCTACTTATTTTTATTTTGAAGTTAAAAAAAAAATGTGTCACGAAAGTGTATTGTTGCACTATTTATATGTTCTTTTCTGCAATTGTCAAGGGATCTTTTTTCAGGGAATGCACGTAGTTCATATTGGCACCTGTACGGCGTACAATGCCGAAATCAATACCTTTGATTTACAGTCGCCAAGTCGTGGGATAAGGTTCTGTTTTAACAATGTACTTCGCATTGCATTGCACCCCGTGTAAGCAGTAAACTATGTACTATGTACTTGGTTTTTAGTGATCATGTAACTAGACCACAATTCATAAACAGCTGATAGCTTCACCATATTCAGTGAACTTCATGGATAAATTTAAGCTTTTACATACGTATTTTTTTGATTGATATATTTTGATTGATAATATTATTTAGGCTAGTTTCCTTGCTGCCTCTTAGATTTTTTTGAGCAAAGCATCACTAACACGTTCACGACATTTATTGACACAGTATTTTTTTGGGATATTCTATACATTGTTTTTGCAAATGACTATCTTGAAAAGGTGCAGTTTTGTTTGATATGTCAACTACTTATGTAATGAAAACATTTTAAAACAGATTGTCATTATTTTTACAAAAACGATGAAAAAAAATTTTTTCCCTATACAGCTTGCTTTTCTATCTGTGTGATATCTGCCCATGTATTTTTCTGCTTAATATACAGCAATTTTGCAATTTTTTAAATCTTTGGACGCAAAATGCTGGGCTGTTTTGGCCCAAGAGGAAATCTCGCTGCAGATGGATTGGATCGGACCATGCCTACGACCACCCCCGCTATAACGCGTTGTTTTGAAGACAGCGTTGTATGGAAAAAATTTGCAATGTTCAAAAGTTCTCTGGAAAAATTGCCTGTTAATTTGATGTGCAATATCTGCATCTGATGAGCCAATTTATCAACTCTCTCGCTTACAATCATTTCTACGAAAGATAAGTATTTTGCACAGCAGCACTGCTTATTTTTTAATGTTTTGTAATGAAAACTGATCCTTACTAGTAGTTCGACATAGAAATTACAAGAGTTTTCATGAAAAGTAAGCCTTTGCATGACAAAAAAGTTTAATTTTTGACACTTCGTGACGAAAATAGATGAAGAATCATGAGATTTTTGATAAGAAATTTAAATTTGCAAATTTGGACTACATTGGTGCACAGCTTGGTGCCTCTCCTATATAAGGCTCCAATGATAAGTATGTTTTTACATGGAAATAATATATAACTTTTTAAATTAAATAAAGAATTCTGTTAGGCGAAATGGTATAGGGTATTTAATGGTTGGCTCTACTCGGCTATAATATTTTCATTTGTTTATAAATGATATTATTCTTAGGACAACCAGATTGATTAAAACGAATGAATTAATCATTAAACCTCTTTTTTGCTTACTTCCTTAAGAACTCAAAAGTATATTTTATAAAAAGTCCGTTAAGTCTAACACAAAATACAGTATCCATACCACAAACAGGAATACATGTATATGAGTACATAAAATCGAAAGTGTTACATCGTCCTGATAGAAGATCTATAATACTTGTCTTGTAGTCGTTTATTCGTTTTAATCAAAAAAACTATTGCCAATCTCATCACGAGGAGTTGATATTCGCGTAAGTGGTCAACAGCCTAAACACCTTCAGAGCATGCAATATCCTTCGTAGCCTAAGAATACCAGATAGTCCGTAAGGATCATAAGGTAACATTTGCGTAATAACATATAAACCTTTATAGTTTGATAACTTTTTAGACAATTCGCCTGACTAACTGCGAAAAGCTGTTGCATCATTGCATAGTATATCAAAAGTTAGGTAGGATAGCAGATAAAACTATTTCAATGAAATGAAAAGTAAAATATTTCCCCAGAGCCGCGTTTTTTTATTTTCTCGACAACTCGGAATTTTATTTTACAAATCAAAATTATATATCTTTTTCTATTTATCTCTCACCAGATTTATTTTCTTTCACCTAACCTATAATGTTTGCTGAAAATACGCTTTTGTTTTTGACTCTTCACTTATTTCTTTTCTAGTATTTTAGGAATGAAATTTTTGTGGTTTGAAAAATTATCTCGACTCTGTATCGCAACAAGAAGTCAAGTTCTTCATGCACGGAAATATTATTATAATGCCAATTTCTTTCAACTTATCAATAATAGATATAAAAGTGGTTTACTTTGGACAAAAACTTTAATAAATTTGTTTTAGAAATCTAATCAGTTTTTTAAAAATAAGATAATTATATTTGTCCATAGCGGAATCCTTAATTTATGTTTAGAAAAAAGATGAAATTCCGATATTTTATGATATGAGGTGGTGGACGCGGCCAATTTTGTTCTTTTTGTGCAGCTGCGTAGAATATCGTTGAAAGTTTCCGTAATTCTGTTTGCTGTAGTATATGAATAATGAGAAAAAAATCATTATATAAGTAAGGTATTCTTAGTTGTCCTGCAGACGTGAGCTTTAAAATGTTTGGGTGATTTTCACTACTAATGAGTTGTTAAAAAACGCGGCTCGGAATAAAGGTAGACAATTATGATATAAAAAGTTTTATTGTTAATACCACGTAGTGCTTTTTGACTTTGAACTTGAGCTCGATTGAGTTTCAATAAAATTTGTTGCATATCAAATATACATTAAAAATTTTCTAAGTAAATAGGTACGTAGACAGCAAAAAAGTATAACTTTTTCGAAAACTTTTATAAAAATCGGCCATGGAAATAAATTAAAATATAAATCAGATAAAAGTCTTTTTAATATTTAAAATTTTAAGTATGCACTCTTTTCTATGATAGAATCTTTCCCTCCCATTCCTGCGCAAACACATAATTGGTGGCACACTGGACTCCTTTAAGCACAGTTTTATACACAAAACACAATTCCTCTTTTATAAATATGTGCAAGCTAGAAAAAGTTTTAAAGAGAAATATATTTCTGATCAACTCGTTTTTAATCGTTACACCATTGACATGTTTTCAATAAAGTCGTGCATATACTTTCTACACAAGTCAGGTGTAAAGCTGCAAATTTCAATCCTAGTGAGACCATTTACATTCTTTATCTTTAGCTATCTTCAAAGTGAAAATAGTATTTATATATATATTTTTTTAATAAACTAAGAAACAATTTATAGTTGTTCGCGTGAGTATTTTCTACAGAATTTTAAAAAAATATTCTGTAATATGTCAATACTGTTACTTATAACAGAAACATGAAAAGTGATCTGTTTCCATACACGCCTCCCATAAATGAGAAGCTATCTCGAAAACAAAACCATAATTTGTTGTATAAAACTTTTGATACTGAAAAGATATTTCAGAAAACCTACCTAAGTGTTCGTCAAATTCACCTGCATGTTTGGTTCAAAAATGGATCTGAACAACCCACAATTAACAATAAAATTTTAATTCCAATTTATTTCCAACTTATTTCTAAATATTTGTTATTGGACGGAAAAAATGCTAATGTGTATAAGAGCAAACTGAAATAAATTGGAATTAATCGCCAATTTTATCGCCAATTGTGGCCCTATTAATAAATCGATCGGGACCATTTTTGGACTGACAATGAAGGTGATCCTGACGAAAATTTGTGTCACAGGCTTAAAAATATATCTTCATGGTATCGATAGTTCTAGTTGTTTCAGTTTCTTCCATATTGTGGATGATTACAAAAACAGATCAAATGTATTATCTAGCCACACATTTTTAATCGATCAAGGAATACCTGGGCCAAATTTCAGGTTCCTATCTTCATTTTTTTGACTGTGGCAAGTCGACAAAAATTGGAAATCAAAATAATTCCTTTTGGTAGAAATTGGTTTATGTCATCAGTATCTCAATATCTAGACCAACTAGGAAAAAAGTAATTATAGGCATTGTGGATCATTACGTGCTTCATAACCTTTTTTTTAGAAATCGAAAATTAAACAGAATCAAAGCGAAGTACTCGGTAGTGCTAAAAGTCAGTGACGTCTGCTTTTACAGATGTATTGCTGTGGCTCCACTTTAAGTCGCCGAAACGAAAGGGCATTGATGGTAATTTTGTCATGTATAGAAGTGAACCGAATAGCGAGAATAAAAGCCTATCATTTTTTTAAACAAGGTCTTATTGATTATTGTAATTACTCATTTTTCTGTTCTCGTCGCAAATTTAATTTAGCTGTAACTAAAGTATGATTGTCGATTGCTATTAATATTCCAACTAACTTTCGTCAATGGTTACTTGATAATTGCACACCATGCAGTTGTAGCGTGGTGCTCCCTATAAAACATTTTCTGCTGCATTATGGCTCTAAGTTTCCTTTGGTTTTATGAGTCGCACAGTAAATGGCAAAGAAAGGTTTAAGGCTTACTATCTATAATCTAGCAATAGGTGTTTCTCATTGGAAGCGGAAGGGGTCTAGTCGGAAAGGGCTTCTTTTCTAGATTGAAAAGGAGCATTCCTTTCCCTATTTGGTTCTCTTGGTGGAGGTCATCTAATGAAGATGGCCAGCGATATCAAGTGGGCTGGGGCACAGCTGGGTGTGTGTGCTGTGCGACGACAACCTTGGAAGCATAATTTCCTTGAGAAAAGATAGTTGGATTTGGCTATCCGGGACGTGTGGATAGTCCAAAGGCAAGAGTGGCTACGGCTGCGTACAGTATGAGATCACCCAAAGCTGTATAGCTTGGCGTAAGTTCTGGTTTGAACGATAAACCAAGAAGTTAAAGGGTGTCCACGGGGGTCACGTTGCCCAAAGTAGGATTGCTCCGGCAGGAAGATGCACACTACCCATCGGAATGCTGGCAAATGCCTACTTGCCTGACTGCTGGGTACGGCCCTTCGGGGAGTATTCGTGGTGGCTGTGGTTACCTCAAAGTTTCGTGGGGAGCATTTAAAGGGGTGCTTAGATAGGCCTCGACGCAAACCACTAAGCGAGAATTTGGTCCACACCCATCTTCTATTGCGGCACTTCAGGGTAGAGGGGCCCCCTTCAATGGGGATTCCCTTTCTCCCTGAGGGGTCGTCAATCAACTTAATTCGCTTGCCGATGGTTGTAGGCAACCCGTCTGATTAAGACTTCATGTCAGGTGCAGACGTTAAACACACTGAGATATCTGTAATTTTATTTTCTACCAGACAAAATTAATTATTCAAGCGACTATTTTAGCTCGTTTCTGACACTAAGTGAGCGAATACACGTTTCAACATTTAAGAAAGAATTTGGAAAAAACACACCATTCAAGCTGGCACTTATAACTGTTAAAATGAAAATCAAGTTTAGTTTGTTTTCTTGGTCGGTTTGAACTTGCGAAAATGCGAATGCTTACAAATATACATTATATATTTCATAAGCTAGGTGAAGAAGACGTTGTCATACATTCGGTCACTCCAGATCTCATATGGTGGTCTAACCTTCCGTCTACACGTGCTTTCAAATGACGCATTAATATTGTAATGTCTAATCGGTTGTAATATTATAAATACTTTTTGAGAGGTGCTTGGATGTGTTTTGATCAGTGACATCTATTGCTGTAAATAATAAATTAATGCGAAATATCAATGTAAACAACGGTTAATTTCACTGATTTTTGGCCTTTCTCTATATAAAATAACGGCTTTCCATTTAGTATTATTGAGTTATTCGCTAATCGTTAAACGCTAATCTTGGAACGCTCAAAGTTGCATTTTCGACATTCATTACTTTTGTTGTTTGATTTCAAGAAATCTGCTACCGAGGAGCATCGAACATTTTCAGAAGCTTATGAAGATGGTGCCCTGGCATATCCCAATTGTCGGTTTTGGCGTCAACGTTTTAAAAGTAGCGATTTTGACGTCATGACTGACCTCCAGGACCATATAAGTTCGAGAATAATGAATTGCAATAAATTCACTTGTTGGACGAAAATACAGATCTAACTCTCAAAAAACTTTCGCATAGATTGGCAGTTGATGAATCGACTGTTTGCGGACGTTTACATGGGACTGAAAAGATCCAAAAGGAAATAAAATGGCTACCATGCGAATAGACTGCAAATTCCATTTCGAACCGTTTCAACATCGCGGTTTGATTGATTGTCAGGCAAAAAAGATAAGCTTTCTGTAGCGCATTATGAATGGCGATGAACAGTGGGTCTACTACGACAATCCCAAGTACAAAAAATCGTGTAGTGTATTACGGGCTGCTAAAAACGAATGACACTCTTAATGCAGATGTTTACCGCCGCCAATTGAACAAACTGAACGATGTATTGTTGCAAAAAAGATCAGCAATAGCGGTTAACAGAAGTCATCCTCTTGCGTGGCAACACTGGGTCACACGTTTTGAAGAATACACTGTTGCAGCTTGAATAGAAAGTTCTTCCGCACCCAGCGTGCTCACCAGACATAGTGCCTTCTGATTATCACTTGTTTAGATCGATGCAGCATCGCTTGGCTGACATTCGATTTCGAAATGCTGAGCAAGTGTGAAAATGGGCCGATGATTGGATCGTTGCCAAACTAATATGGGTCTTTCGACACGGTCGTAGAAAATGATAGAAAATATTTTGATTAATATGTATTGTACCAAATTTTGTGAACAAATACTTTTTTCGAGGGAAACAATGATCAAAATACATGCAAGCACCTAACAATAAAATGTTATAAGCGCCTCCTTAGAGTGAATCTCTTATACCGACCGCAGGCAACAAACATATAGAAAATTCTTTTGATGTGGGTGTGTTAGCTGGCGGGTAAAAGATCTTCTTTTAAATGATGTTGGTACCGAAATTTGGATAAATATTTGTTATATAAATAAAAGTTTCTTGTTGACGGCATGTTCATGTGCTGAGACCGTCTAAAACTTTTTCAACCAAGACCATGACTAGATACACCATATAAATTTCGAACAAAAAAACATTTTGTCTTTACTTTTATAAAGAATTTCAAAAACTTTTATCTTCACAATCTTGGAAACTGTTAAAAAATATCTCTTTTTGGAATTAAGATGTAGCAATAAGAGAATTAGAAAATTCAATATTCAAAACTTCTGTAATGTGTTATTACTATTTTGTAACAAGAAGTTGTCCCTGGAAACTTTGTCCAAATATTCGATCAATATAAAAGTCCATCGACGTGACCTCGTATAGCATACGTTTCCCTTGAAAAATACTCATTGTGTAAGGAAACTGTCTACAAGCCACTGCTTTAATATTTGTATAAGAGGTACAGTTAAGAAATGAATAAATAACCAGGCAGAAAAGCTAGGTTTAATTACAGATGGCCAGGTGGAAAAATGCTTGAGCAATATCAGAAAGAACTATTCAGTGTAAAGAATACTTTATCACTAAACTAAACGAAGTGACGTAAAGTATTTAATAGTCGGCTCCGCCCGACAATAATGTTTTTTTTTATACCATATATTATAATGTTTTTACTTCTTTTTTTTAAGTTAAAGACTTTCAGATTTGGTTTGTGAAATTGAATGAAGAGTGAGCGTGCAAAGTACCGGTTCCAACTTTTAGCTGATAAAAGCGGAATAACCAATATGCCATGTCCCCTTCAGGCGGTAGATATCGTGTGGTAATTAGGCCTAACTTGAATAAATAAGCGAAGAAAAGAGAGGTCAGAGCCTTATTCCTTTTGACTTTTAAAGTTGCATTTCCCGAAAGCGGCGTAGTGCTATATAAATTTTGGCGCTCTGAACATCCGATATCCATAATTATGGATAACGCTATGAAGTATCGGAGGTCCTGATTTACTCTCTCCCAGATCACTTCTAACGTAACGTCTTCGCTGACATTCTTTATACCGGTGTAGCTTCGGAAAAAGTTGTTGCGGTATCTGAAGCGCTTTGCAACTCGTATACTTTGCGAGGCTTTCAATTCTTTCGGAACTCTACTTGCAAAATTCAATTCAACTGTTCGTGTTAAGTAGTCGAGATATTTTTATCACGTTGCTTAAATTTTTATCAATGCTTATATCTTATTTTCCAGTATTACAGGATGAAAAGTTTTTTTTTTAGTTTTATGTTACAATTTCTTTTGCGAACAACGAAAAAACAAATTACTTGTAATGTATTTACATTGCATATGAACATCAATCAAAACAACTTAAAAAAAAGGTTTGCAGATTTGTTTACAGTCAGCTTTCCGAGATTTGAACCTCGATATTTTTTTATGCTTTAGTTTTCACTAATTTTTAACAAAGGGAACAACTAGCACTATACCATCGTAATACTTTCACTTCTCCATTTCGAAGTACTATCTTTCAGCTTCCTCGAACTGTGTATAATATAATTTTTTTAATACGTCGAGATGCTTGCTAATAGAACAACGGCAAGAAGCGTTACTTATGCTATTGACTCGTGGCTGGTAATGAATTAAAGATGGAATAACCGCCGCCTCAAAGAGCAGGACTAAAATTGTGTATTTGTCTCACTATACACTGGGTTCGGCTGTCCATAACATTTTACGAGTTGCTCCATCAAAATCGTCACTGAGAACATCAACTACGAGCCACCCGCAACTTAGGGAAATATCATCAATGGGAAGTGGCCGCAATACGCGAAAAGACGTTGCAGGGTGATGCTTAAGCATAAAGACGCCCGGCCTCATATCCCAAAATCTACTGAAAGAACGTGATAATGAGCGCGCCATGTTAATGAGACATTATACTTCTTTTTCGCTTCGGGCCTTACGACTGAAACGGGGGCTACATAATAATTTAAGCAAAATATCTTGTATCACTTTTTTTTTAATTAGCGTTCAAGTTTACTAAAAAGTGTCGTAAAACGAAATCGTACAACTTGCTTGACTTACTTTACTTGACCCTATTGTTCCCTTTTTAATCTCAATTTTTTGTTTTTTGTTTTATATAGGACAGGATAGTCGTCTAAGTGATGTTTAAGACTAACCTACTCCAAGTCAATTTGGAGTTGCATTAATCTTTTTTTTCACTTTTTAAGTTACTTTGAAATCGTTTTTCTTGAACGTTTTAAAGGTCAGAACCTTAGAATGTTTCATGCCTTGCATTCAATGCCATGCATTCAAACTTGCTTCAATTTCCCCAATGTTACGGTATTTAGTACTATGGTGTATTACAAGAGTAAGTTCAACAGGGCTCACATTTTGAAAACAAACGGAATACAAGTGGCAATGTTAAAATATAATTTTGCTTGGAAACGTCCGACTAATTCCATTTTCTTTGATTACAATCTTTCTTTTGTTGTCCGTGTCGAAAAGATCAGTGAGTTATGGCTTCAGTTTACTTCATGATTGTTTAATCGTTTAGCTTCTACTTACAAATTTAGGAAATAGTCTAAAATGTAAAGAAGTTATAAATTATAGTTGGTTTTAGGTAGAACGCAACAACAGCGTTATAGATTTAACATGGCAGAGATTGTTATTATCATTTTTGTTTTTAACCTGCTCTTCCCGCCTTAATAATATTGCTTTATTAGTTAAAGTGATAAAATTTTATAGTATTTGCTTTTCGGACCAGATTTTAGTTTTGTGCATAAGGTAAACACGGTTTCAAAATTTTTGATAAATATTTTTTTTATGGAGCTTATGAGGAAAGAGTGTTCCAAAGAGTTTGCGAACAAGCAAAAGCCGCTAATTGAAATAGATATTAAACAATAATATTACTTAGACGCAGCTTATGCGTTATAGTAATCGAGTTAAATATTCTTCTTAGGAACAACCGCATAGGGTAACATTTTACACTTGACACCCTGCTGTGGAAAGGAAAGGTCGTTACATTGAATTTGAATATGTGAATATGATGTATTTCATACTTTGTTTGGGTCAACTGGTTGATCAGAAATTATTTAATCTTAGTACATATATTAACTACGCTTAATATATTTGCTTATATATATTTTTTACAGTTCGTAATCCAGTGTCCAACAGACTTCTTATTTTTCCTATTTTATGACGCAATTTCAGCCGCTAAAGAAATTTAAGTGACATTATGGATAGATTCAGATTATTTCCAAACTAACTGACGTAAAAGTAAGTGTTTAACATTTCAATAGTCTAAGATTTTGATTTCCTTAGACTCAGAAATATACGCTAACTAAGAATATACGAAGTTATCGGGTATGTGTTGCATATATCTTAGAAATGCAATGTAGAAGTGATTTGAGGCCAACATTATGTTAATATAGATGACGACGATATATTAGTAATAAAATACCTTAGTTCGATAAAAGAAGAAAAGAAAGAAAAAATATGAACTTTCAAATAATACCTCTAGTTAGAAGCACCAGACAACAAGAAAACGATTAATAGGCAAGCTAAGTTTAAAAAAAAGCTAATGTATAGGTAAACCCCTTCCATGTTCCATTTAATTTTATTCACGCTACACAGGTATGGATGGATATGCAATAGACGAGAGTAAAGACGATGTGGAAACGGTGAAAGGCAACAGACAGAAGGCAAAACACTCACAGAAGCAAAAATTATAAAAACCACGTGTTTAAAGAAAAAAGAATATATATATATATATATATATATGTATATTGATATATATCGTATTAAATTTATTACTATTAATAACTGCAATAAATATTAAATATGCAACTGGGCATTTAAATTGAATATAATTTAGGTTCTCTATTTTGACTACAACGTCATAAAAACAAAATGAAAGTGAAAAAATTAGGATTAAGTGCGAACACATTATCGAAACAAATATGTAAATTAAATAAATTTCACAAATTTAACGAATTGTGTTTTTATTCGCTATGAACTCAATCAAATTTATTTTGCGTTCACAAAAACGGCTAGCACTGGACTATTAGAAAAATATAACTACGAGAGAGAAGGTAAGGTGGAAAATATGTAAGTAAACAATAACCAGAGCTGTTCCAGGTCGAAAAAATTTATCGCGAATATTCATTTTATTGAAGATTTAATCGGCATTTTCTTTTCGCGTTTCCCCCGTACTACTATTAATATGTCTGGATTCGTATCACTAAATTATGATTTAGAGTTTTAAAGTTAATATTTTCACATTATCGAGCATTATTAAAAGATTAACACTATTAATTAACTGTATAGTTAACATGAGAGAGAACAAAAGAGGGCATTTCCGACAATGGAAAAGAAGGTAATCGAATAATAATCGAGAAATTGTTAAAAATATACTAATTATTAAAATAAAAAATTTTTTTTGCAAATATTTGCAAATTACAGAATCGAAACCATTCGCTCGACGCGCATCGAATTTGATAGGGTCTACGGCCGGGTTGTGCTGCAAATTCGGATCTAAATACCAATTACGTAATCTAAATTCAAAAAACATTGCATTTTTTGTGATCGGCGAGTATTTGAATTGAAACGATAAATTTTCGACCAAAAAGAGGAATCGCCTGTTAATAAATAATTTTTAAACTAATATATCGGAAAGAAATAAAAATGTTATGGAAGGACAGAGGTAACCATTAAATACCTTACCTCACTTTTCCTAATATATGCAATCATTAATTTTTCTGATAATATACCAAAAACTGTTATTTTACGTTATTTTCATATAAAGGCACACTTTTTATGAAAGCCATTATAATGGAAGGCCCTCAAAACGCCAACCTTCGTACGTTTATCAAGCTCAGTTTACTTATTAAAGATAATATTACTTTTTACCTGCTTTCATCCTAACAAACCACAATTTAGACTCTGTCGTTATGTAATGGGTGGCTTTTCATAAGAGCTTCTATATGAGATGGCGTCTAAAAATAAACCTTTGTGATCCGAATTTCATCTACTTCAGACCAATTTTTATTGCAAAATATCAAAAACAGGATACTTGTCTTAAATTTCACTAAAATATTTCATAAATTGCGAGCAGTAAGTTAAACGTAAAAGTACATGGGCACCATTCGATAGACAAGTTTATCGATTTAGAAAATAATTCAGAAACGATGTAATGATTAGTCTTAAGTCTTAGGTCGTAAAAGTGATATATGCCTCCACGAAAACTTAATGTAACCTGTACTACAAGTGATGTAGGGTATTGGGAAAGTTGACTGAGAGAAACATATACGTATGAAAACATGTTGTATGTGCTATAAACTTGAAAAGGAAAAGGCAATGAGATTTGTAACTTCGCAATAAAGGAGAATTAATTAATTTATGACGTCACCACCGTGGTGATTGTAAATCCTTACCAGAATACGAGTTAATAATATAATTGTTGAAAGAAGCGACTTCCATTACTAACTATTGGACATTTATTCAGGCATACCAATTATTATACAAACCACGTATTTAGAGGTGTGTATAGTGCTTAAAACTATTCATAATCTCCACAGATTAAATAACACTAACATGTTCATCGCATGCTTTTAATTTCTTGACAGAAGCACTAACTACTTTCTAATTAATCTCGATCTCGTCATACCCATTCAATGCAGTATAGTAACATGTTATTTGGGAGTTCTTTTAAACTAATATAAACGCTTTTCAAAGAAAGAAGTTAAAAATCAACAGGTAAGAAACAAGAGTGTGACTTTCCAACAGCGGTTAATGTGACAAAAAGTTTTTCGGAGTGCTTACGAAAAAGCGTAAGATTTGAACCAGGTAATATACGTAAAATTGACCTTGAAGTGGCGTGCCTCAGGGAAGTCCAATATTGTATATTGCCGATCGCACACTTTCCGATCGCTGACAATGTTTTAACTCCAACATATGCAATTGTCACAGCAATGCTATTCACATCTATCTGATGCCATGAAGGTTTCCTATGAGCTACAAATTCATCTGAGGAAAATTTGGCTTTGGCAAAACAAATATAATGCTTAACTAAATGTAACGTTTGAATGGTAGTAACGACTCTATTAACAAAATATGTTGGCTTACATATTAAGGAAGAATTAACATAGGAAAATGATAGAAAAGCTAAACGCCAGCAACTCGAATTAAAAATAAGAAAACTGCATTGAATCATTCGACCAGTATCTTAAGTTGTTCTAAGAAAAAAATGCATTTTATACAAAAGTACCCTCCAACTTATTTGAATCTATCATATCCAACTGTGGGGAGCAGCCAGAAACTCTAATATTGGAATAGTTCAAAAATATCAATTTAGTACCTTGTAGTTCGTTGGCAATAAAACTAATCATGATGACTTGCATTTTATATTCAAAACATTTCTTCAAGATATTTTGTCAGACTGAGGAATCACGTATCTCTTGGCATTATTTCTTCTAGATGGTTCTAGTGAGATAAGCAGATTGAAAGAGCGTCGTACACTGCATATTCCATTTAGAATTTAATCTATTGTTGTTTCTTTAATTATTTCAATAAATCTTCTTAATTTGCACAATCCCTTCCTCCTTATATTGACATAGTATATATCTTACTATGTTTTTATCGCTGGAAGAATAACCGCTGCCATTACTCTTACTTCGGTATCAAATTTACTTATCTTTCTAGATAGATTGTAAATTAAAGTAAAAAGTAAATTAACTAATAGAAAAATGTTTTTTTCTGGAAAGTAATTCAAAGCACACGTTATATAAAAAGGAAATCTTTTCTGAAAAATTTACACTGGTTCCCCCTTAAGAAAATTGCTGTTAACCCTTAAATAGAGACGTAGACCTGCATCGTATGTTTAAAACCTTATACATAGAGGTATAACTTATGTTGGAAGTATTATATTAAAGTTTGTAGAAGATATGTAGAACTCAAGAAGTAATTATTTACCATGATTTAGATTTATATCAATATGTTTTTTTTAAAATGAAAAAAAATTTGATTTTAGTGTTTTTCCCATTAACTACACCCATTTCCTGATTGATTTCAAATTTATTTATTTTTCATTGTCTACATTCTTCATTACAATTCCAAAATTTTCATTTATAATATTCTTATATTCTTCATATTCACCCAATATAATATTCTTCATATATTCTTAACCCTTTGCACTCGGCACCGTTTCGGACATTACCTAGCAGCAACTCGACGTCACTTTTTAACGAAAACGTACATCCTGCAAACGTGATATTATACAGTATAATTTTAAAAACAAATAAGGAATTGTAATGAAATTAGTTTTATATGAATTTCTGGACATTGAAGAACACATATTTACAAAAAAATATCAAAAGTTATTTTTTATGATTTTCTACAGTATGGTAAAGTTTAAAGCAATTGCCAACATGCACACCGGGTTGATTTGTACATATTTCAAAATAAAATGTTGTTTGCCGCCGTCCGCCTGGTGTTTTTCTGTCAGAACAGACAGCACAATCCTGTTTTTTTTCTCCCACATTTGGAATATGCAACTTATTATTCAGTCTATTGTCTGACAACGATGTAGATGGACATGATTGAGATCCTCGAAAATCACCTCTCAACTGCTTTACAAGACTTTTTACAAACTTGTGATATATCATTGGTTTTTGTTGTTTTCCTTTTTCTGAGTTTTGGTAAAGTATGAAGGAATTTATAACGCGGAAAACAATACGTAGAGGCGTATTGATCCGCAAGATCGACACCCCCCATATTTGCGGTATAATCGAGAACCATTTGAGGCTTATCAATAGATATAATATTTCCACCACGTAACGTTCTGAGGGTTGATTGCATTCCTATGTTGTTATAATTACTTAGCATTGTAGCAGTTCTTTTATCCTTCCACGCAAAAAGTGTAATATTATTTTTTCTATATGCCACTGCCTTTTTTGATGAAAATTTTGGTTTACGAATTGCCATGGGTGCATGCCTTTTCGATTTACTTTTAATGTGCCGGTAAGATTTTACATTTCATCTTTATCAATTCTTCTGCTAAATGAATGCTGGTATAATACCTATCAGTGTACTTATGATATCCTAATTCTAGTGCTTACAGGAAGATCCGGCCGGGAAATGCTATCGGATGTGATGCTGCCAAAATAAGGAAGAATTGAAAATAACTACCCAGTTTTTGCATCGGCTAGTGCATATATGCGTATACCCCATTTGGTCGGCTTATATGGATTATATGTTATAAATGATATTCTGCCTTCGATTTTTTTCACGGATTCATCGACAGAAATTGCTTTGTATGGTATGAAATATTCACTAAATTTAGAATTTATATATCCTAAATAACTCCTGGTCTTTTGAATACGAGTTTTGATTGTGTTATCGCTTCGTGTATCTTTTTTCAAATGCAGCATTGAAAAAATTTGTAGAAATCTGGCCCTACTTAAAGTTTCGGAAAAACGAATTTTACTAATAGAATCAGTAGACCAATAGTCTTAGAATTTGATAGGTGGATCAATCTCATGTTTAGAATAACGGCGGTTAAAGCTACAAATTCTTGCTTGGTAACATCTTGCCACTTGTGCCAAGTTGGTTTATGTGGCAATTGTTTGTTCCTTGTTTTTTCGTTGGCATAATGGTTCGTTTCTTTTATTATATTGTCTATTAATTCATTTGTAAAATATAAAGTAAACTATGGATTCTTTTATATTGCTCCGTATTTGTGGTCCAGATGTTTGGTGATGTGCGTCAAACTCGATTATTAAAGGAGAATCGATAGATTCACTAACGTCTTCCCAAATTAATTATCAAATTTCTTCTTTTTCTTGTTGGTCGTCATCATCACTATCATTACTATCATTTTCTTCTGCTTGTTTAGTTATTTTGTTAAATCTGTCTATATAAATGTCTATCTGGAACTCATCTTCACTACTGCTTAGTTCACGAGATTCACTGGTGCATGCTCGTTTTGCTCGTTTTTTAGAAAAAAAATTTTGATTACATTGTTATGAAATTCGCTTTTCTATTCGAACCACTAGATCGTGGTTATTTGGTTTA
Source organism: Glossina pallidipes (assembly GCA_000688715.1). Taxonomy (NCBI): domain Eukaryota; kingdom Metazoa; phylum Arthropoda; class Insecta; order Diptera; family Glossinidae; genus Glossina; species Glossina pallidipes. The sequence continues at coordinate 49,502 of JMRQ01006294.1, read as the reverse complement.
AGAGAAATACACTTCAAAGTTCTTTTATTTACAATTTTATTCTCTACAATGTAGGATTATTCACAAATTATTTTTGGCAATACTTTTGACTGCCTAACGCAAATATTCTTTTTCTACTCACTATTCTCTTCCACAACTATTCTATTTATATACATTTTTACAAGAATATTACTATACCTGAATTCATAGTTTTGTTTTTAATTCGTTAACCTGCTTTTCTGGTACTCGTTCATTGAGTCATACCCTTGTAGCTTTGTACGCCTAATCCACTGTATCTACAATTTGCTCAATGGATCAGAGAAGTGTACAGTCTGTCGTGAACGCACTTCGCACGTTCTTTTTCGACGTGTAAAACATTTAAAGTATTTATTATGCATCTTGTTGATTTTATCATATTTCGATTCGTTTTTTTGCGCCATTTTAACGGAAAACTACAGGAGAAGATGTGTTTCTTAGAAAATTGCGGTGGAATTATTTCATTGTCCGTTATCGCTAACAAACTACCATGTCCCCTCACAGGGGACAACCGAGTGATATGCTAGACTTATGTTGTCCCCTCAGAGGGGACAGCCAAGTGCATAGGGTTAATTTTAATATTCTTTATATTGTGCATTTTTAAAATTTTTCATATATTATTCATTTTAATATTCTTCACATATTCTTCATATTCTATATTATACATTTTAATATTTTTCATATATTTCTAATTCTAACATTCCTCGTATATTCTTTTTTTTAATATTCTTCATATATTTTTCGAATGTTATATTCTTCATTTTAATATTCACATGTTTTGATGTATTTTTGGAAGCTAATTAAATCAATTTTTCCGAGAGCGTACTGCGGTAGTGTGGATATTCATTGTCTTTTTAGTCTCCTTTGAATTTATTTAAGCTTTTGTATTATACAAAGGAATATGAGCATGAATATTGCAAATGTTGTTTGTTGGGTAGAGGACGATATAATGGCGCTCGAGTTTACACACTTTTTCCCGTCTGCAGTGACTTCACCGTAAAGAAATAAAAAAGAGAACAAGGATAATTGTTGGTTATAGGATTATAGTGGGTGGATTTTAATTGGGGAAGTCGCTGTTCATTATTTTTGGATGGGTATCTTCTTTCTTTGATTACGTCTTGGTCATCGATGGTAGCCATGTGGTCTCCGAAAAAATAGTGGGTGGACGTGTTCCAAATCGAGTTGGATTCGTGTGAAAATAAAAAATTTGGCAGAATCGTGGCCTCCGATCATTATTTTACGGCTTTGGTGGGAAAAAAATTATGTTGGCTTTAAGGTAGAATTGGAGGGCTGTAGAATGGTTGTGGGAGCATACTGCGTAGGATCGTGATCTGCATATAATGCCATGTAAAAGTATTCAAAGTGTGTTTGCGTTTGGCAGGTTCGTCATATAATGTAAAGAAATTTGGAGCATCACGATATAGAATATGGTGCTAAGTAATTGTATGAAACGGACGATTTCCTATGATCCAATGTAATGAAAGTGTAGGGTGTGTGAATGCGTGTACTTATCTTCCTACCGTGGTAGGCTGTTTCCGCCAAGATTTCCACTCTTTCAATTGCTAAAATTGATTCGGCCACTATTCACTAAAAACTATTAATATTTTGGTTTGATTTTTTATGTGCAAGAAAAGATCGGCTTGAAGTCTTCAAAATTAAGTAACTTTATTAATAAAATTGATGGTTTATATACTAATCTTCTACAACTAAAATTATTCATAATTTTTGGTAATGGGCGGTTAATGTAAATTTAATTCTTGCACTTGTTTTTCGAAGAAATATAAGTGCAGCATTTTTGTAAGTGTGTCTCCGAGTTTAGTTTTTTATTTCTTCCTTTCATTTTATTTTATTATTATTTATTTGTAGCTGCACTCTACATTGTGCGTACAATAAAATATAACAAAATCCAAACTTGCAAATTAACGTATATATTGTAATTTACTAGAGTAATAAATATAACACTAATGATTTCGAACATAGGCGATAAGTTAAGTAAGTTAGAGCAAGGTAAACCAATTTTTTAAGTGGTCTCTAAGCAGCATTTAAGCGGTTATCTATCTATTAATCCTTAAATCCATACACCTGGCTTGGCAACTCTGCTTGAACTAACGTGTTTTCTTTTCTCGCTGCATAAAAGTTTTCCAATTAAATTAATATCTAAGTTTAAATTAACATTTACAGTTGTATGTAACCTAAAAGTTAATTTTTAGAGCAAATTATCACCAATCGCCTCCAACTAAAATTTAAAATTTAATTGGTGAAAAGAAAGGGTCATGTAAAGAGTTATATTTCGCCAATCTTGCCACTATCATTATCTCTAATTGAGTTATAAATAAATAATTGTTTGTCTTTGACTCCAGGCGGGATCCGACCGACTCCTAAATAGTTCATTTTGTTCTCATTTTCATTGGTTATTAATTGGTACTCTGAGCTGCTGTTAACAAATATAACGCCAACAGCTAATGTTGACGGATAACGTAACAAGATAACAAGATAGTGTTGCGGGTGTTCCGTCTTCATCTTCTTCGTAGCGTTCATTACTGACTAAATGGCAAAACAACAACTACAGCAGCAACAACAAAAGCGAGGCATTCGTCAATCGTCTTAGTAAAAGGCAATGGTAAAACTGATAGTGGAGATGGCGATATTAATTGCAAGGACAAAACCATTAAAACAGGAATAACAAAAGCATACAGAAAATTACACTCTATCGGCAAGCTTTCTGTTTTACGATTGGTCAGCAATAAGCTCAATACTGCACTCAATTGTATCAACATCCAGCATGCTATCTACTGAAAGCTTATGCAATCCTTCCCCAAATGAGCTGGGGTTGGGCTCGGGGTCCGGTCGATACATGACTTGTTGGTTATGTGAGCGCCACGGTCACCTAAAGTGTGCAGATCTCGTGGATAGAACGGCGGATGCTGTCATAGGCAGCTCAAAAGGGCTGCGTTGGTCTTGTTCTGAGTGCAGACGAAAGAACATCGATTTTTATAAGCTGTTCGTTCAAACAAAGACAGGGTTTGCGGAAGCGAAAAAGATGGTGGTGGCTGTGATGGATAAATTTAATAGACGCCAGAAAGCGTTTGAAGACTGTATACTGTTAAATGCTTCTCTCATGCGGCCAATGTCTGTGAGACACAGAGTGTTGCGTGTCGACCATCGCCAAAAGCACTAGTCCATATCCAGATTCCTTCATCGGATACTGGTTTACGTCCCGAAGTAGGCAAAGCTGGAGTCCCGCTCTTCGACCTGTTATCCGTAGACCTAGTGCATTTGATCTCACCGAATCTGGCTGTGTCTCCTTCTTGTAACAGGAGTAGTAATAATATTTTGAAACGGGATCTATCGAAGAAAAAGATGGTGAAAAACATGCGGACTTCGCCTAGGGGCAGCTGTGCAGCGACTGTTGCCCTCATTTCTCACACGGCCGAAAAGTCGAAACCTAGTGATATAGTCATAGCGTTATGGTTCTTCAATTTCCCACAAGTCACTTAGTGTTATAATGATAATTCTGGCTGTATGGTTCCTACTTCAACATCTGATAGAGCTATTGTGTTCTTTAATGGATTATTTGATTGTAATTTACTTCAGTACAACCATACTTCTAACTGTAATGGCAGAGTGCTAGGTCTATGTTTTGTCAATTTCCCGTAGATAGCTATAAGTCGCTGTCCGTCTTTTAGTTTACCTGAGCATGCGTATCATCCAGCAATTTGCATTTCTTTTCATTACAGACATGATGGCTTGTGGAAGCATTCTAATGTGTCATATTGAACTACCTCAAGTAAACATCATGATTTTAATAAAACCAACATCTTATTGCTGAAATCTCATTTTTCACACATTATATTCGATTTGTCGGCTGGGAACATTGCAACCCTACTATGATCGTTCTATAGTATATTAAAGGCAGTTATTTCTGCATCCGTTCCCATCAAGCAATCTTGCCTTCGAAGCAAGTGCCCACCATGCCCACACCAAACTTTCAAAAAATTTATGAAAAGTGGTTCTGCTTATGACTCTTTCGCTTATTCTGCTGCAAGGCATAGATTTAATTACCTCAACCGCCAATATTATTGCAGATATCTTCAGTTAAAATCCTCACTACTTGCGAATCCTAAATATTTTTTTAAGTTTGTCAACTCCAAAAGAATAGTCTTTGTATGTCCCTCGCACATCTTTCAATGGTTCTATTTTCGGCAAAATTTTTCAATTCCTAATTCCGATTTAACTGCTAGCTATTCGTATCTTATAACGAACTCGGCTTCGATTCCTAACTTAGTTATTTCAAAAAAAGACGTTTTAAAAGGTTTGAGGTCTGTCAAAGTTAGCTGTGCTCCTGGACCTGGTGGGATTCCATCACCTATTCTTAAATCGAGCTCTCTCGAGCTAATTGGTGTTATTTCAATGATTTTTAGTCAGTCATTGAAATCAGGTGTTTTGACTGTGCGTTGGAAGAGTAGTTTGCTTATTCTAATTCACAAATGTAGAAATCGCGTTGAGAACTATAGAGCCATTGCCATATTGAGCCCATTGCCCAAATATTTCTCCGTTCCAGCATGTCTTCCTAAAAGGAAGATGAACTGTGACAAATCTTTTAAAATTTACCTCCCATGTTTTCAGTGCTCTCTTCATTGGTTCTCGCACGGTTGTCGTATATACTGATTTTAATTAAGCGTTTGACTTGGTTAACCATATTGCTGATTTTGAGAGCTCTGCCTTCTCCCCGTACTTAGTGAAATGTATACCCTCTTAACTTCATAATATCATCATCGTTCTGTTTGACTTCATCACTTCGGATGAATTTCCTGTGACGTCTCGCTTTCTTCAAGGCGGCCACTTAGGATTCTTTCTATTTAATTTATACATTAGTGATCTCCCGTCGGAGAAATCCAGAGAAAAGGTGAAAGACGGTAAATCCAGAGAAAAGGTGAAAGACCTAAATGTAAGAAAAAAAAGTAAAGTAAGGATAAAAGCAAATGATAAAAAAATGAAAAACCACAAAAAGAAAATTTTCTTTCATATTTCATAAACAATCAACCACGTATCGTAAAGGGGATCAAATCTTTTATTCACGGTAAAACATATAAGCAAATTTACATATATTTGATACATAAAATAAGACTACTGTGTGTAAAAGTTGCACGCGGATATACACCAAAAAGCGCCAGAATCCTTATGAATTAATAGAACGAGTTATCAAATAGCTCGTCGAATTAGAAAAAGGATGAATTATCACCTTAGTATCCAACAGTGACTGAGGTTTACTGACTGAGGTGGTGATTCCGAAGGTTGACGGAAGCATCAACTATAAAGTTGTGGTAAACGAAAGGCTGGTAAATGGACTTTACCCAATACGAATAATATACCAAATTTTCAATAGCCTCAAGGATTCGCAATATTTCCGTAGTCTTTCTCTTTGCAAAACTTACCGTTTAAGTTGAGGAATTTTCCTTTGAAGTTCAAATGACTTCAACGCATTGAGGCACGTTTCGGATGAGTCGCTTCTCTTTTGAAATTAAAACCGCTCCAGCTAAATTTAATAGAGTCATAGATTCAATATTATGCGAAATTGCAAAAATAGAAGTAAATTTTGATTACACGGTGAGTCTTTAGCTGAGTGCAAAGGCAATTTGAAGTCCGGTTTAACGCAACTAAAAAAGTGCGATCTTCACTTCTATCTTTCCAAATATGCATTCTATCAAAAACGAATAGAAATATTGGGGTATACAGTGGGATACAACAATGCCCGAAAATCCGTTTCTAAAGTAGAGATCATCTTTGAGATACCACAACCAAACTGCTATGCTTGTCATGGTTACGTACTATTCCAGGTTTATACCAAACGCGTCCACACTAACTACATTTCGCCGTCAATGATTACGTAGAAATGACATATTTAAACGAACAATTCTTCAATACGCTAAAAGAGGAAATTGCCAGTGATCCAGTTCTCATTCCATTCAATCCTGGATTAAAAGTTCAACTTGCGTGCGACGCTAGTCCGAAAGAGACCGGTTTTATCTCATGTAATTGATGCTGAAGAAAGATCAATCGCCTTTCCAGCGAAGTCGTTAACTCCGGCGGAACGGAATTACTCCCAGCAATCATGTATACTGTTCAATATTTCCACGAATGTGTCTATAGTAGACCTTCAGACGATCTATCACCCATTTCAAAAAAAATTCGAGGGAAACTTTTTCAGCTACAAAATGCAAAATCACCCGCCGAACAGCAGTTGGGAAGGCAAATTACAATTCAACTAGATGCCCCAAAACCTTCAAAAATATTTAAAAATGATATTGATGATATAAAGGTTAGACAACTAAGTGAGGAAGATCGCATCCAAGCTAGATATTACACCGTGAATAAGCCTTCGAGGAAACTATGCCTCATTACGAAAAAGCTCAGTCGATTTCATTACGTTGTTCGTCTCGATAACGGGTTTGTGTTCAAACGCCACATAACTCAGTTACGCCTCACTAATATACCATTGCGTGATTTATCAACAAGTTCACAGCCCGATCCGAAGCGGTGCAGAAGTAGATCAATAAACTTGTCAACATTCGGCTTTACTCACCTATATTCCAACTCAGGTTTCTTACAGTCAAACTACAGTACCTAGTACTCCTGTACAATAACAGAACTATTGCAAGAACAACAACATCTGTCTGCTTCAGGAAATTCTGTAATAACAGAACCACACTAAGAACAAAGCAGCCGTCTATTTCAGAAGATGCTGAAATAGAAACCGAAGCAACGAAGAGCCGTCGTATATCGGCTCGACAACGGAAGCCATCTCGCCACTATGGCGATTAACAACAACATCTGTCTGCTTCAGGAAATTCTGTAATAACAGAACCACACTAAGAACAAAGCAGCCGTCTGTTTCAGAAGATGCTGAAATAGAAACCGAAGCAACGAAGAGCCGTCGTATATCGGCTCGACAACGGAAGCCATCTCGCCACTATGGCGATTACACAAGACCTTGATTCTAAATATACATATTTGTTTTAAGTGACGGCAAATTATTATAAGTATACGTACACAACATCGCAACACAGTTAGAGATCCATATATTATTCGTCTTTCTCTTCTTTGGTAAAACAAGCACGGTCGCGTATAAATTCTTCTTTCTTTTGTTTTAAATTTTAATGTAGGTTTTTAAAAGTGAAATAAAAAGTGATATAGTAATAAATAGAAACCCTAAAAATACAATAATACTTATGATATAAACAGATAAGTAGCGATATAGAAGCTATGGTTTTGAACTATGCGCAATATGATGGTAGCCGCCCTAAGCTTAAAATGATATCAGTGCACGGCTGGATGCGCCCAACCAAAGTTTTGAGAGAGCGATTTCTGTGTATATGAATCCGTTAATGGAAAGATATTTATTCGTTTTGGTGTGTGTTTTCGGTAAATGGTCAGAGGTAGATATTGTGAATAATACGATCATCTATGTGCCGAGAAATTTGTTTTACTTACACTATCCCAAACGGATTTATAAGTGATCACCCGGTACATTTGTATTCTAATGAAGTCCAAGCCCTTCTAAGAAATAACGGGATTATTCACAAGCAAGATGCTCCTTATCAGCGTTCTACGGATGAGCAAGCAGAGATCTTCCACGATAACCTCGAGCGAGCAGTGAGTCGACTTAGCAAAATGCGAACGGATCTGCCCGAGATTTTATAAGCTTATCGAAGAACGAAAGATTCAGACAGGTTCAACCCAAGATGAGTTTATCTCCACCACAAAACACGGGTGTAGTTGCATGCCGTGAGCTACCTACACAAATTATTACAAAATATGAGGGAAATCCTATTGGACATCACCTAACAAATACAGACTTAACTAAGTAGAAAGCAAAAAAGACAACCTCCATTTCAATATCTAATTTGATGATGCGTGGACGCACGTAGATCCAAACAAATGCAGTCTTTCTATTAAAAAGCTTAGGGATCGACATTTAATGAAAGATAAGAAATCTGAATTTTACTTAATCGGGAAAGGTAAATTTTAAAAAAGCATAAACGAAGAAAGGGATGTGGTTTCTAAGTTTTACATTAAAAACAAACTGCTTTATACGATTAACAATACATCGAAGCCATTTTACTTTATATCTTGGGCACCCAGAAATAACTTCAATACAATAGTTAACACGCGTCATGAGGACGAAGTGCGTAATAGCGTGTTTAACCTGTCGAGCCAGACTTAGGTTAAAATTTTATGGTTTTCGGAGTATAAGAGAAACTTTAGCAGAGACGTTGCCAACGAGCCATACTTGAAGTTGCGATCAAAGGTCACCCCAAGACATTGCATTGAACTTATAAGATTAATGGAATACGCAGATATTTTTATATTGAAGTTAAATGACTAACCATAGAGAGCATATTATTTATTATCCAGGAATTAACAATTGCTAAAGACTCGTTAATATTGGTTTTGAACGAAAGCACATTATGTGCTTTTCCATCTATAAAGCGGAAAGAGGTCATCTGTATGCGCAAAACAAGCACAGTCGTTACCAATCACATCCCCAAACTCGTTTATGAACAGATGAAATAACAGCGGGCCCAAAATGGAACCTTGTGTAACCTCCATCACACATAGTCTCAGTGCAGGAAATGTTAGAGTCATTCACATAAACAAAGTGTTTACGATCTGAAATATACGACCATATAAGCTTGCAAACACTTCCAGAAAAGTTGAATTTATCATACAATTGGTTAATAAACTTAGTGCATGCGACTGTGTCAAATACTTTTGTTAGATCGAGAGCGACAAGAACACATCTCCTACCAACGTTAATGTTATTCTTAATAGACTCCGTGACGGAGATTAAAAGTTTTGAAGTGTAACGGTTAGGCCGGAAGCCGAAGTGCGCATAATGCACGGCATTACTAACATCCAAGAATGAATCAAGTTGTTTCTTCATAAAATGCTCCGTTATTGTGGAGAGGCAGACTAGCATGATAATCGTTCGGAGATTGTTATGTGCAGAAGAGGAGCTCTGCTTAGGAATGGCTCTTAGCCGAGCTATTGTGCATTCCTTGGGAAATTTGGAAGTCATTAGCACCGTATTCATGACTTGTAATAGATGGTTAGATGTGTAATTAAAGATCAAGTTAACAAGTTTAATAGGTACTCCATCAAACCCCGACCGAGGTAGATTATTTTTCCAAAAACATTATAAAAAATGTTTTCATCCACAGTTTGGAATGAGAAAAAGAAATCTCTGTCTAAAGTTATTGAAAAATAGTCTTGAATCGTGGGCATTTAGTTGATTTTGCACGAAAAACTCATTAATAGCGTTTACATCTACCTCATTTCTACCTCCCAGTGTGGCTTTATTACGGAGCGTGGACTACATTTGCTTATAATTATCACTTTCGAAGAAGTCAGAATACGCTCGATTCCTTCCTTTCTCATTACATTCTTTACACTATTGCACTATTCACAAAAGATTCGCCAAACAATAGCCTCAAGAGAACGAAGACATTATTTATGTCAATGTCTCCGCGGGATATTTCATACGAGATGCTACGTGAATGGGCCCAGTTAAGAGTGGCATTACCAGATGAATATTTAGAACCGCGAATAAAATGTACGATGTTGTACAGTGTATTTTTTAGAAAGTCAAGTTGGACGTCAACGCAATTCGAAAAATGCATTGGACTAAAATTAACTAGTGACTCCATTAATGTTGGAAGCATTAGACTTTTCGTAATAGACTTCGTGTCCACCTCTGACGTAGGCAGAAAGCGGTAAAGAGATTAACGCGTGACGTGGGAAACCTAGAGCAACCGCTTGATAATATTATACAGAAGTGAGATTCTCACTTACGAGAAAGTAATCGATAAGTGAAGTGGATTGCTATTGAATATTAATCCGAGCTGGTAAACAATTCTGCCTGCAACGGAGACCATTTCTGGAGCACATGACTTGCACGTTAAAGGCTTTATCCGATGAAATCAATCGCAATTAATATCTCCAGTTATTACAATGTTAGGTTGCATGGCAAGCAGGGCACTATGCATTCTTTCGTAAGCGTATATAGCTCCTCTGTGCAAATAGACAACACCAACCAGCAATTTATTATTCTGGATAGTCAGTTCAACGGAAAGAGATTCGTAAATCCTCTTCTCCCGAATGACTCGGAAAAACTGCCCTATGATGCGGTTTAGACGAGATATATACGGCAACTCTCCTACATCTGCACAGTGGTTGATCATTTAGATACAAATTATACCGTGGAAAACCTACAGCGATACCAGAAATATAGTGCTTTAGCCAAGTTTCACTTACGGCAAAAATATTAATTATATTGCTCTCATGAAGATTACCAAGCTCTCCGAGTTTCGTAGATCTATTCCAAGGACTTATACCCTGGCAGTTCAGATGTGCTACGTTAAGATTAAGGCCGTCATACTTGAGACAGTTCCGAGAGAATTTGTTGCTGACAATTGGCCCAAGATTCGAGCCTGGCCGCATTAAACTATGAGTTACAACAGAGTAAAATGGTTATTACAAAAACTCAGTATGACTATATAAGTGGTGTAATGAAAAGACTATTACAAGAAAGCTTCCACATCAGATTCACTCACTAAAATTTTTGTAGATTATAATTCCGTGTGTGATCCAAATTTCATTTAAATGTTATTCTAGCAATATTACCATTAAGTACATAAGAAAACAATAAATTTAAAAAAAAAGGCTGAGATACAATAAGAGCGATAAACAAGATGTAGGAGGAAGATTAGACTTCATTGTACCTGTTTAGGAACGCCTCAAGATCATAGGAAGACACAATCCGTTGTAAGACATACTTTGGGCAAATCCTTGTTGAAGATTTTGAGTTTGGTAATTGTGCCATTCTTTTTCATCTTTCTGCATGAGGAGTTTAGCTTCATGCAAAGTGACGGTAGAAATTCATTCATATGCATTCGAGAACGTATCTCACCACCAATAATAGTTGAGGAATCATCGAACGTGTGGCGAGATAGGTTTTCCATAACACATCCCTCACAGCTACGTTCTGTATTCAGAGATTTCGTTCTTCCTATTTAGGTAAGTGCAATAGTTAATCTCCGCATTCGAGATGTTTACATGGAGATTCACAAGATAATCCCGCAAGCCTGACATGATAATGTCATTACGACTATAATATCCAGAAAGTCGGTTCTGCATTATTTTCAAAGATTGGTTTCACCGTCCATCACTTTCATGGCCGCTTGTAGGTTGTTAATGCGTGGATTAAACTTCCCCTCCTGATTCCTAAGTTCGTAGCTTTCTTGTCGACGGTATCATAGAACTCCTGAAACCTAATGTTTTTTGTGATTTGGTCGACCGCTTTCGTTTAAATAATACGATCAGGGTAAGGAGGAGCTCGGATTCCCAATTAGCAGCGCATACTCCTCCTGTGGAATATCTACATAGTTCGTATGATAAAGTGTACCACATTGGTCACAGAGGACAGTTAGTTGGGCCTTTTTAAGCCCCTTCTTACACAAACCTCAAGACATACTCGAACACAGCAATTAGGGCTCCACAGATCACCACAATATAGAATATGTATAAGACGAAGAAGGACGGGCCATTTGACATGTCTTCAGAGAAATTATAAGATTCCGCAAAATGGGAAGAAGCATATACATAGCGATGAAGTAACGTTCAAGAATTTGATGAATTTGGAGTGGATGAATAAATAACTAGAATTACAAAATTGCATTTTGTCAAAAAACTTAAAGCAGCTGAGCAAAAGTTTCTCATTTGCACATGATAGACTTGCCAACTTTCACGAAATATACGGTTTTTCAGAAACACTTAAGATTTCGACTTTCATGAGTAATCTCTCAAGTTTTTCTAAACTAGGTTTAACGTTCTGATTTAATGCAAATTTGAAGATTGTGCACTTTATATATATCCAAACATACGCTGCGTTTTTCCAAACGCTTGAGGGTACTTGCAGTTCTCCGAGGAGTTGTATATCGAATGGCTAATAACACCGTCTGCTTTCTCTCCAACGAATCGTCTAACAAGTTTGGATTTTGTGGCCACTTAGACGAACCGTCTTTTAGAAAATCTGAACCATTTTTCCAAATATTCGAACAAAGAAGTTCTTTCGGAGAAACTCTCCCAATAAAGAATGCGTAGGATTGAAATTAATCAAAACGTAACTCCACATTATTTTTATTAACAAGCAATTGGACGCGATCTACCCTGTTATCTACAAAAAGGTTAAAGCTGGATGATCGCGCCCGTAATCATAACAAACACACGATAAAATCGGATCAGCCAATGAATTTGGGGTTTATTGGGCAATGAACCAATTACACTGTTTAAAAGCTCCGATAATACTAAAGATGATCATAACTTGATTTTAGGTATTGCAAGAGTTTTCGAAAGTGCTGCTTTCGTCAAGTTTTGATAACACCATCCAGCTCGGATTCTACGTAGATGTATAGATAAAGGCATAAATTTGTATTGTTGCCTTTGACATCGGTACGAAACAAGGAAACATAAATCTGCGTACGGCAGAAAAATTTGCAAGTTGTTTTTCTACAAAATCTACGTAAATATTTTGTCCTTTGTAAGTGCTGGGCCAATTAGACAGAGGGTTTCGCAGAGGGAAGGTATAGTAGACAATATGGTACGCTTTGTTGTTGCATTTGCCGCAGGTGAAATTAAAAATTAAATTTTTAGTTTTAAGATCCCAAATAAAACCCAAAGTTTTAATTAAATCACTCGCGCCTAGGCATTTGGCGAATTATTTACAATCTGAGATTGAAACATCAAATAAAAGATCTGGACCGTTTGAGCGTCGTTCTCGAATTGTGAAACTACCTTCCTGTAATGAGGGTGTGGCGGGAATCCTTTACTTCGTAAAGGAGCAGAAAGTGCTCTGGTCATTATCTCAGTGTTATGTTGATCTCTGCTTCGTCTGTGATATATGGAACGAAAAATCTGTAATGAGGGTGTCATATTTTAATTGCTTGGTCAATGGGACTACCACCAGATATTAAGTCATCATCACAAATTGGTAAAAATAGTGCTAGCTTAGTTCCATATGTGACAGGTATTCAGTTTGTAGGTTTCAATGCCGTTATTTGTGTTGTTTCTTCAAAGAATGCATTGTAGGTGATTGTCTGAATGAGAAGTCTTTATACACCGACATTTTTTGCAAATATTGTCGCTCAAAGCCAAACGAAAGAACGAAAATGTAAAAGTGTATTTGTAGAATTGTAGGACCGGAGTGAAATATGCTATTTAATGGAAAACATAGTGGGGTTTTTGCTGAACTGTCAAAAACGACTCTCAAATCTGTAATTCCGCTATCTTGTTTATGCGCACACTGATGTGGTAGGTAATAAGTACTAACTCTTGGTGTGGATGTGACTAACAACATGTGTTCTAGTTCTATATACTCGTTTACAAAGGCTGTGAATTGCGTTTAGATATCTGGATGCTTATTCAGTTTCTTTCCCAAACTTTTCAAATTCTTAAGAGTGCGTTCAAAAGACTTTCCAAGCACAGCACTTTCTGTTACGTTTCGCAGATTTGTAGTCCATGCACCTGAGTCAAGACGAATTGTTGTTTATTAAAAGCGTTGCTCACAAATAATATTTGATCGATCTCCGAGTTTCATAAAAATTATTTTCAATTTCCCAGGAAAATTTCACTAGCGTATCCAAATTTTCTCCTTCATGTAAATTTTTGGTGAAGCGAATTTGGCCAACACACGTTAAATCGAAAGATAGACTAGCGTCAATCAAAATGCCGACACGACCTGGTCTGTGAAATACGGTGTTCGCACGTTTAGTATATTCCATCTACTTACATTAGAGTTGATACAGGATTGATAATCTGCACGACTGGCTGGCACGACGACAGCGGATATTGAAGTTTAATAATATTGACGTTTTGATTGTGTGGATGTATCGACGAATTTATCCGCAACAATTCATCCATGCCAGAAATGGTAACAGATGATTTGTTCGTTCTTCATTCACGTGGGACACTGAATCTAAAATGGTGCGGCAAGGAAGGAATGAGACATAATGATTTTTCACCAAAATAGCTGGGGTAGTCAACAATACATATGAGTTTATCGCGATTTTTTTGGTTTGAAATCGAGTGGTAGTCGACAATGACGAGACAAGTGCAGCTTGCGAAGTTGTAAAAGTGGCCGGCTGTGCAATATATGTAAACACAAATCTGATCGGATTCGACGACATTATTAGAGCGCCATACGGAATGGTGCTTCGCTTGACAATGACTGCAATGATCAGATTTGTAATGTTTCACTGTCTGCCATTTTCTTACAAATTGCAATGCAGCAGTCTGTTAATGTAAGAGGACGCGATTACGCAGTAGAGGACCATGTCGATCACGTGCAGAAGCGTTTGTTTTGCTGACAGCATACGACACCTCTTATTCAAAAAAGATTTCATGGTAGACCACGAGGTAAACTTGTTAATTGATTGAGGTTCTTTCTATTTAGCTCGTGGTTGTGGATAAAGATTGAAGTAATATTTTATAGGAAGAATCCATCAGCTATTTGCTTCTTTGTGAACATAGATTGTAGTGCTTGCATTTGATTTTTAAGTTTGTCATTGAATTGACGTAAGACTACAGCCCTGCTTTGCTCCACAACTTTTAAACCGAAAATCTCTTTAATTTGCGTCTGAGCACGTTATTAAATCGTCGTCTTAGCAAACCAATGGCCTTAGTATAATTAGCTTCAATATATTTCAACAACGAAATGGTGTCCAAATCAGTCATTGTCGATGACTGTCGTGAACATAACAGAGAATTATGGGTCAGAAAATTCCGGTATTTAAAATTTTATTAGCTTTGGCGTACGACAAGCTGCGAAACAAAATGCTTTATTTTTTTCCAATAAAAATTGATGAAAAGTTGACAATCGTTGATTTATCTGCTCTTTTTTTATAACGAATAATTGAAGGATGAGCTTATCAATAAGCTCAAAGTACAACCGAGTGAAATCAAAACAAACAATGTTTTCGATTTCACTGCTATGTATTTCTTCTAAAGACAATTGCGCTTCAACGAATCGTCTTTTTAACTGCTGGATGTATGTGAGAAGAAGAAGAATACTGCCTTCGTCGTATTTTTTTAGATGGGCAGTGTTAAGAATGACTTTAAATTAGGCGTTTCTTTCAAAACAGGCGTTATTTTTGTATAATGTCACCACTGCGTTATTTTGCCGGCGCACGCTAACTTTTCATTGGATATGCTTATTATGATTTAAAGCGAAAGTTAAGGTAGCAATATTTGCCGAAAATTCATATGAATTTTGCCCAAATATTTTTAAACCGACCATTGTTTAGTTCGTAGTTCAGTTCTGAGACCAAATTTATATTTTGTTCGAAATTTCGAAGAGAAAAAAAATCCAAACAAATTTTTTAAAAAAGTACATAAGCAAACAAAGTAGAGTTTTTGGCACAATTGCATGTTTATTTCTGCCACTGTTGATTTTCCAACCGAATGCTTTTCCTAATTGCCATTTATGTTTAACAGAAGTTTTGCACGCATAACACCAATTTTTCATGAAAAATTTGGTTTAATTTATTTTAACAAATGTATCACTTTTATATGTGACAAGAAGTTTGCCCTTGATGAAAATTAAAACAAATGTTTCATTTTTATGCACTTTGCCCAATCGCGACACTGGCACCCAATTCGTTTACGCAATTTTGACTAATCACACGAAATTTGAACAAAGTGTTTTTTAAAATGTTTAAGGCGTTTTACGTCGGAATCACCATATGTTTATGATCCATTATTTTTGCTCTTAAAAAACAACAATTGAGAATTACACTTGAAAAACCGAAAAGGAGAATAAAAGACGAATTTGAAGACTGTATGAATTTTGACTGAATTGAACTATAATGAATGGTGTTTGCTGTAACGACCGAAATGTTTGATGGTTGAAAAACGAATGGATAATGATATATATGCACGCATGTTAAAGTAACTACTACAGCATGTACATGCGAGAAAGGGACAACTTATAACTAGCTTCAAACTATTTATAAGTAACTAGCTTCAAACTATTTATAAGTTGTTAAGGTATTACGTTGCGTCTGCCTAGGCCAAGGGCTACTGATAATTTGTATTGGTCAATCTGCCACGAACAAGGGTGATGGAATCTTGATTACGGTACGTGCCGCAAATTCTTGCTCAGTTGTTTCCTGGTTCCAGTTTAAATAAGGTTAAATTAATTTGTGTTCGATTGTATTTACATATGATTTTTATATTACCTGTTCGTACACATCTCTGTTAACTGAGCTATCTCTCTACTTACAGCACGTTAATATTATCCGTGAATTCACGGAGACTAGGGAAGCAAACGATATTTTTATCATTCTGGTAGACTTTAATTTGTCGAGTTTAAAGTGGAGTTATGATCAGAAGGTCGTATTTTATATTCCGTGGAAATCATCAGTTCGTTATGATTCTTTCTTTGAAGATATATGTGGGCTTGGGGTTGACGCAATTGAAGATGGTGTACGATTTAAGTAATAAACTGTTGGATCTAGTATATTCGAATATTGTAGGCGTATTTGTCCCATTGTCCACCCGAAAAATTCCTTTCAATCGACGATTTCTATTTCTTGTGATATAGGGTTGTAAAACCGGAATGGGCTTGAAGTACAAGAATATATTTTTTTTTTAATTACGAATCGTTTTATACTCAATTAAGCGCAGTAAGCTGGGAGTCTGAGATTGTTGATCCTTATAGGCGTTTGACTTTTTTTTTTATGGCACAGTGAATTTGATGTTTCCGCGTAGTGTCCTGATCAACATTAGGTGCCCCATATGGTAGACGAAAAAGCTTATTATTGTTAGAAACAATAAGAATAAACCTTTTAAAAACTCCAGGGTGTTAAACAGAGATTTCTAAATGGCAGTACTCAAGCTCACTACTGAAAATGAAGTTGAATTGTAAAAACGATCCTAAAAGTTTTTACAGTTTTGTAAATTCAAAAAGAAGCGGTTCTATTTTACCATCGCATCTATATCTTGAGGATGTAGTAGCATCTGAGTGTCAGGTTACTTGCAAATTGTTTGCAAAGTTTTTTAAACAACTATAATATGGCCATACTCATACGGAAGTTAACATTCCTTATCATATTGAAGATTAAGATATTTATGCTAACATAAGATTCCCTTTTTCTAAAGCTGTTAATGATCTTTGTGAGTTAAAGTTTTCATATTTGACTGATTTGGATAGCACTCCTGCGTATATTTTTGTCAATCGTGCGGATATTTTCGTTAAACCTGTTACGAATATTTTTGACTTGCCCTGATACCTGAAGTGGTGGTTAAGAATTATCAATGTATTGCGAAACTTTTCGTTATGTCCAAAGTTTTTGACAAAGTTGTAACAAGTAAATTAATTAATCCTATTAAATCAGTTATTTCACCAAAACAGCATAGTTTTGTGAATGGCAACTTTATTACTTCTAGTCTCTTGGAATTCCCACGTCATGCTTTTGATTCATTTACAAAAAAACCAAGCAGGATGTTATTTACACAGACCTTAGTAAAGCGGTTGATAAAGTTAATCGTGATGGATTCAATTTTAATTTAAAAAGAACTAGTTTTAAATCTGGATTCGTAAATTAATTCCGCTTATATCTTCTTGGTGAAATCCACAGTACCGCAGGGGATCTTTTCTTTTATCTACTTTTGAATCACCCCCTTAATGTAATTAGACATTTGGTTTAAGCAGACGATGTTAAGCTTTTTCATTCCTCAAACAATTTCGAAGGTTTCCTGTGTCCTGAATCTGATTTATTTTTGTTGGTTTATGGACCGTTATGTATCCCAAGGCATCTACTCATCGTTAATGGGGCCCTTAATTTGAATATGCGTCTGTTATTTTGTCTACGAATTACTACGTCGACATGATTGAACCAATCCAAAGACAATTTCTCCTGTTTGCCTTGTGCGGACTAGGGTGAAATAGTAACAAGACATTACCTGCCTATGAACCTCGATTACTTTTGATCAATTTACCTAGTCTCCAATGTAGAAAATTGTTTCCTGAGCTAGACTTTTGCAAATGCCATAAAGTAGGGGCAAATATAAAATCGAGTGTGTCCGGAACTAGCTTAGCTTCGCTTTTAAAAATAAATATATTATTATGATCTAACACAAATAAAAATACTACGTTTGTTCTGAAATAGGTTTGCCCATTTATTTGTCACATGTTCATCCATCTGTTTCTAAATGATCGTTCGATTTCTATTTATCCTTCATTATTTGACCGTTAGCGTCTTTCACACGTAATGTTAGAATCTATTATTGCCATTATGCATACCGTGTTTTCGTATCACGTTTCCCACCTTACTAAAGCGAAACTGAGGCAGTCATTTCTTTAGTAACAGACTATTCTTTTGGTAAAGTACGTAGTATAAGCATTACAGAAAAGAAAGGCATGCAAATAAATCATAAAATTCAATTTCAATTACCGTCTGTGAAACCTCCCCAAGGTGAGCTTTTGTTTGGTGTTTATTCATGCAAAATTCATATTCAATCTTAGGCTATAATAAAGAATACTGTACAATGGCAATTTTTTCTTCATATACTGTCCCTTAAGAGAGCTCTCTAATATACTAAGCTGAAATTAGTTTGTCTTTTAGACATTGTACTTAATTTGATTTGTAAAGATTTTGCAATTTTCAATATATTTGATGAAAAATAGAAAAGAAAAAACATCATTTATTTTGAGTTTAATGTTAATTGGGCATCTTTATACGATATGTTGTGGTCGAAGCGTTTACTTTTATTTTATTGAATATAACAAACTGAATACATTTATCAGTTACTCGTCAGTACTTATAATAAAAGACAGGTATTCCAATTTCCTTTTGGATTTTCACGTTTGTCGAGAAGTATAAATGCGTCGAAGCAATGTCGAAAGATATTGCGCTTAGAAAATAATTATCGGAAGTAAAATATGGTGCCTTTGTCAGACTATTATTATCAGTATATGTACATTTATGTATATGATTCCGGATTAAGTGAATTAAGAAATTGTTTATTCTAACTGTATTCGCTTTTGTATGCAGTATTTTATTTTTAACATATATTTTTTAATTACTTTCGTGAATCCTGCAGAGTGATTTGCAAGCTCTTAAATATTTGCCTTCAAAAATACATACTTTCATTTTGAAGGATGAAGCTATGTTGAACCAGATAGGAAAACAATAAGTCACGATTGGAAAAACTAGGCTCTAATACATAGTTATTTTTACATTTTTAGAGATATATCTGGATTGAATAATTGTTTGTAATTGGTTTCTTTTTCGTTCAGAACGATTGTTGCAGTTATAGGGGAGTTGCAATAAAAGAAGTTATCTAAGCCGACATATAAATATTTAACTTTATTCTTTGAAGATATATTCACATCGTTTAGATTTGATTTTACTCCGAAAAATTTCCACTTTTTTTAACATCGCTGTTGCATTTCCCCACAGGAGCTGTAATAAGAATGAGCTCACGTTTATCAGTGGCATCATTTTTAACATTCAATCAATGGCGTGTTTTTGTACAATACCGAATTGTCTCGGTGAATCTTTATTTAAGAAAATAGATTCCGATTTTATATTATAGTCCTTTATCTTGTAATGTTCCTCTTTAGGTTTTCTTTATGTTAATTTATTTGAATAGCTCATCATCATTGACTAGTATACACATATTCTTTATATTTCAGTTTTCTAAATTCAAAAAGTAGTTTTTCCAGAAAGTAGTTTACTATCGAGGATAATCGCTACTTTTGAAAATATTTTATCATCTTTTTATATGAAATCCAATTTCAAATTTGATTTCTTGTAATTTTATTTTTGTGTCTTTTATAAATAAACATAATGGTTTAGTCTTGTTACACGCAATTATTATATATTATATATTTTTTAAAAATCTGTCGTTTTTTATTTTTGAGGAAACAATTTTTTTTATTTTTTTTTTAAAGTATGTGTGAGCTTAATTTAATACATCAAGCATAAGCGTTAATGATATTTCTAACTTTTTCATAGATTATATTGAATAATTCTAGAGTGAAATATTCAATTATAATAAGTTTCTTCCTGTGTAAATAGCGTTAGAAAGAAGGTACGGCCGAAGTATGTAGCTAGCAGTTCCTTTTTTTTCATAATTGTATTCTTCTTTTCATGTTTATTTCCTTATGTTCGTATTTTGCTATGCTTCTACTCCCTTATACTTTTCTTCTCTCTCTTCCTCCCTTGTCCTTATTTTTATATTCTTTTATACTTCAACGTGTTCACATTTACTATTTATGCGTTCAATATCGTTCATTTAATATTCTCATAATTAATATTCTTCATATTTTATTCTTATATTTACACTCTTTATACTTTCTTCTCATTTTTTTATTCTTTGTATTGTATATCCCATGTTGTAGTTTCTTTTTGAAGTCCTTTACATCTGTTTATTATATTGTGTTAATAGAATGAATTTGGATGTTCTATATTCGATCATTGAGTTTAGATTTTACTTCAATTTCAACTCGGAAATTAGTTTGTGGAATCCTTAGACATAATGTTGACACACGTGGCATGGAATGCACACAAACTATCATCTTCGAATAAGCCAATCAGATAAGCTTCAGAATCTTCTTCTTCTTTACCCACTAAACGTTGCAATTTCCGCATCGACAATTTAGTTGACTTTTGATAAAATTGTTTGGCTTGACCCCCATGTAATGATTTGGTAATTAAAAGGAGTTTTTCTATATTATATATTATGCTGTTGCCTGCCATGTCAAAGGCAAGGGCTAGAAAATCGCAACGTTAATTGCAAGTATTTCAGCAGAATGATAAAAAGAATTTTCAATTCAAAAAACAATGAACGTACTATTCTTGCACTGTAATAGTTGAATTAATCCCCTTTATTTATTATTAGTTACTGCTTATATATAATTCTTATAATTAAAAAAATAACAATAACAAGAAAACAAGGGCCCAATCTCGCAAACCCACGACTAAGCTTTTCGCATTCTACTTTCCACGTTCTTTTATTTGATACCCATATCGCTGGTATTATTAAGAAAGAAGTAATCGCGATGTCTACCATGTTCAATTTAGAATTAACCCTTTTTTAGGCAGATAACATGTTTCTATTTGAGAAATGTACAACATAGTTTTACATATTCTGTCTTCTTTGCTTTATAATAAATAAGCATAAAACCTCAAAAGAGTGATAAAAATAAAATTCAATTACTTGTAACTTTGTGTGAGCATGCTCGATTGTTTCATATAATTAAAATAGAATTTTTCGAGAATTTTTCAAAATATTATAGACAAAATATGTTTTTATGTGAATTAATTAATACTTGAAAATAAATTTGAAAATTTTTACACTATTTGATAAATTAGGTTGATAAAGGGAAAATTTGCTTAGCTATTGCGGGTAAAACATGGTCTGTGAAAAAGTGAAACTAGAACAGCATGAATCGTCTATTAATAGTCTTTCCAACGATGTGCAGGTTATGTTACATTTTGCTCGGGGATTTTTTTAGTGGCCTTTGAAAATTATCGTACATAACATAATATAGGCTAACATATAAACAAAGTTTGAAAAGTCACTGTGGACAAACCATGCCCTGCGAAAAAATTAAATTAGTGCAGCGTGAATCCTGTATTAATTACCTTTCCAATGAGGTGCAAGCTATATTAAGTTTTACTCGGCGATTTTTTTTAGGGGACTTTGAAAGTTATCCTACTTAACATAATAAAGGCTAGCAAAGTTTGAAAAGTCACTGCTGGCAAACCATGCCTTGTGAAAAAATGAACCTAGTACATCGTGAATCCTCTGTTAATAGCCTTTTCAACGATGTGCATGCTACATTAAGTTTTGCTCGGGAAATTTTTTTTATAAGACTTTGAAAATTGCGCTGTGTCGGCAAGGTCATGTAAGAGTGAGTCGTAAAACAAAAATCAAGGCAAACACCAATGTAAATCTATACTATTTCTAAATGACCTCTTCGATGACGACAGCGTATTAATTTATATAAATTTTTTGTAAAAGCATAGTAAACACCTGTAAGTGTTCTACGCATTGGACTCTCTGTAATATTGATAACTTTCTATATTCAATTTCTTTAAAACAGATGTGGCCACAACATGAAAGACATGAATTGTGTTAAATTGAATAAAAATTGGTTATAACCGACTTTTGCTAGTGAAATTCAAAAAAGAACAAATCAACAAAAAAAGAAGTAGTCTTTTCTTGCTAAAAATTTGGAGAATAAAAGCGACTATTTCTATTACATTTGATGCTAAAACTATTACTGAAGAATAGGAATCGCAACGTTGAAGAAAAATAGTGAGCCTAGTGAGTTATTGAAAATAATAGCGACGGTAATCTCCACATTTTCGTATTCGTACACAAATAAGATTTCTTTAACTTTTGCTCAGCATTTTATTTCTATCGACTTGTATTTGCAATCGAATAGTTTTATGCAAAATTCCGCATGTTCTTTAAATAACAATTTTAATGTCGTACACAACCTACAGGTTAATATGACAAAACTTTCATTTAATTGCGACATTTCATTTTCTCAATATTTACTGTTTCAAACCATCCTTTTTTGCTATTTTCTTTCATTTGGAAGTTTTAATATGACAAAATTTTCATTTAATTGCAATATTTCTCAGCATTTATTTTAAACTATCTTAAATTACTTTTTTTTTATTTTCCCATATTTAGTTTTCCGAATATTTATTTTACAAGGGCTTAAATAATTTTTTTTATTTTATTTTCTTTCTTCGTTTTCGGCCACTACACACATATGCTGGCTCGCGTTCTGCCGCAAAACGTTTTCTTTTCTGGTCACGTCCAACCTCTCATGACGATCAACTTCGTCGCTTGCGCTAATTTTATTTCGAAAAAACTACCCTTATGCTATACACATGAAGTTCGGATTTTTTTCTCTTTATGAGGGGTGGACTATAAAAAGAGATCTTAATTAACGGAATTCCGTTATTATAGGTAACACTAATCTTTTCGTAAAGAGCAAGGAAAAAGACGCGCGACCAAAACCCCCTACATCTATATACGCGGACGTTGCAAATTATATACTTTGTTGCTCTCATGTAAAAGGAAATTTATGTTTTGATTACATTTAATTTTTATGTTTTAATTTAACATTTCAAAATATCGCAAAGATAGAGAAGACGATTTTGGTGGTGTTATGTACCGATAATCTCAATAACTCTGCTCCATTTGTAAAGAGCAGGGATAAAGCCGCCGGACGGAAACCCCCAGACCTTAATTCGATTCGAATTAGAATTTAGCCGATCAACCAGCTGAAATTCTGAAAAATGTATTGATAAATGGATTCACACATTTCAAAACAAACAACTTCGTCGACGCATAATTCTTACAGCTTCTACTCCAAATAAGCTGTTTAACATACTATCCTGCGAGACGCTAATAAAATATACGGCGTTTCTACTCACTGCAAAAGTGTTAATAAAGGTTTTATGCACGATAAAGTCACCTTCTCAAATGCCACTTGCAGTTATACTATATATACTGCTAGAATAAATTCATTAAAGTTTTCAATAATATCATAGTTGATCAACCCAAAACTTCACATCCTCTTCAATATCTTTTCGCCAGTGGCTTATAGCAAACAAAATCTAGCTCCATTGATTGCCAACTCCATCTGCTATGAAAAAATCAATATATATGTCAACAACTACTTTAAAATATACACTACAGAGGCATCATTCAACACAATTATAATTTATAAAGTAAAAAGCAAGCAAACTTCTTCACCAGAAAAAAATTTATACAAATAAACAATAAAGAAAAAAACACTATAACAGGTACTTGCATGTATGTTGATCACTTTGATTAGACTTGTTTAAGCTAATCTGTCAAAAATTTGCATTAATTTACGCCAAAAATTTTTGTGGATGTTACTTTGTCTGTTTTGTGGAAGTTATTTTTAAATAAAATTCATAAGCACACACACACACAAATCAAAATAGATATTTCTAACAATCTTTTACCAATCATTGTAAAGTAATTGTTTGCAGATAAAAGTTCACTTTTCAATCTATTTACTACAATGTTAAGAAAAAACTGAAATATTTATTTAAACAATCATACACTAAATATTAAAATTTTCCTATCCAAGTATAGAAAAACATATGGAGTGTATGCTTTTTTTTTATTTAATCAAAATATTTTCTATCACTTTCTAAAACTTTTTCCCATTTTTCTTGCAAAATGGCGACGCCGCGTCGAAAGGATGATATTAGTTTGGTGGCAAATCAGTCATCAACGCATTTTCAAACTTTAACATTTCGAAAGCGCATGCCAGCCAAGCCGTGGTGCGTCTATCTGAAGGCGCTGTGTGTGATGAGTACGCTGAGTGCGACGGAACTTCCCATTCAAGCTATAATAGTGGATCCTTGACAATTCATGCAACGTGTGGCCATACGTTGTCATGCAAGAGAATGACTGCGTCTATTAAACGCTATTACTATTTTTTTATGCAAAAATACATCGTTCAATTTGTTGACATTGGTAGACGTCTGCCGCAACAGTTCCATTCAATTTTAGTGGCTCGTAATACACTACAAATTGCTAATCCCCCATATACACAGCAAAGCTTTATGGCCATAAAAATTGCGTTTTGGTGTCGATGTGGATGGCTTTCCTGCAGTAACCCATGATTTTTTGCGCTGAGAAATGTCATAGTAGATCTACTTTTCATCGTCAGTCACACTATGCCACACAAACATTTCCTTTTTTCTTGGCAAGCAATGAAACCACGTTGTTGAAGCGGTTCTTGTTTAGGTGAGCACATAAAATATAAGCGGGAGAATTTTTGTATTCTAATCGTCTCTTGTTACTGTTAAACTATTAGTGTATTATTATTACTTTGCATGTCAATCAGCGATGTTTTTCACGGTTATTATAATTTCCAGTTCCTACATATAGTTGTGAAATGTTATAAACGTATGAAAAATTTTCAATTAGTTTCGCTTTCGTGCTTTGATAATCGAAAGATATGTACATATATTATATTTACCGGAATATTTTCAATTCAGTGATCTGAAAAGTTTATAAATTTCGTTTTATTCTCTGAAAAAGTTTAATTATGAGTATTTACTGTGGGTACATGTTTTATCAATTTTGAAACAATTAAAAAGACAAACAAATATATAATGAACATTTTCACTTAGACTTATTTTTCTGAGGGAAACTTCTTTGAGCTGGGTGTTCGTCCAATAAGTTTTGCAATTTAATCTGCGAATTTTCTTGATCAAAATCATCAGTTTTAAACCTTTGAAATCAACACCCACAATTGGGATGTGATGGAGAAACATCACCATAACCTGTTAAAAATGTTTGATGGGCTTCAGCAGCAGATTTCTTTAAATCGAACAACAAAAGTAATGGATCTCGAAAATGAAATTTTGAGCGTTCCATGATTAGCGTCTGTATATTGTTTATTTTCTTTTTCTATGTGCTTTTTTGTTTACTTATTTCCACATGAAACTCTGCTAAAATAAATTAACAGACGAATTCCAGACTCTTCGAAGTATTCCTTATTAATTATTATTATAGTAATTGTTATTAAAGGCTATAAGGAAAGGAAAAAATAAATAAAGAAATAAAAAACAAAGTATAAAGCGAGAAGAATAAAATTTATTTATAAATAAAAAAGAGCAAAAAAAAAACATGTACACATATGGGAAAGAGGCACACCCACAACCTGTACAGATTAGAGTTGTGAATGAACCTTTAAGGTATTGGAAAATCGAAAACAGTAAACAACACCAGATTATTTTCGGATCATAGTGAGATGTTAAGATTGTGAGTTAGTTTAAATACAATATAGACAAATCACGCGTATTAAGGATAGCCCTTTTGATAGACTTTAAAGAGGCCGATATTGAAATTAAGTGAGAGATATCATACATGTAAGCTTAATGAAAATGAACTTCCTAGAGAGGCCATGAGGAGCTTTAAAGCTTATCTCACTAAGTAATGTGAGCGAATCCATAGTACCATTGATTAACTTAATTAAGAAGGAAACACTAAGAATAAATCTAAGTTTCTCAAGTGATGGTAAGGATAAGAAACAATCTATTTTCATAAGGAGGCAGGAAGACAAGGTGATCCAACACCAAACTCCTGAGGGCAAACAGCAAGAATTGCTTTTGAACGCATTTTATTGAATCTACAAACACCTATAGGAAGGAGATCACACAACAGAGACGTAGTCAGATATTGGTCTTACTAAGCTCACGTATAGCCTTTTTGTAATGTAACGATCATTAAGCTCTTTGTACCATCGTTTAATGAAACCCAGCACAGCTTTACTTAAAAAACGTTCAATGTGCAAATTAAAACGCAATTTTTGGTCGATTAGAACCCCTAAGTCGATGAACGAATCAACGTTTTCAACTTGTGTGAATCGATAGAGTACTCAGCATTGAATTGCATTCTTTTAGACTTAGTTTCACAAAATTTAACGAACACCATGCAAACAAATTATTTAAATCAATTTGACGCTGATACGATTGGGATTCCATGGAAAAGGAAAAAAACAGTTTAACATCGTCAGCGTACATTAAGATATGGCTGGATTTAATTACCGAGGGGAGATCGTTGATGTATAGAAAAGATAAAAGGTGCTCCAAGTAACTATGTTGACGGACACCAGACTTCGTGGGAAATTCATCCAAGTTGATGGAGTTAAACAGATCCCAGAATGATCTGTTATGAAGATCAAAGCTTATCCATTTCAATAAGTACAGAGGTAAGCCACAGGCCTGGAACATAAAGCTCAATAAGTAATTTTACCTTGATAGCAAAAACTAAATGCTGAGTAAGATTTTGTTGAAACAATTTAGGTAAGGCAATGATTTTGCCAATGCGCTTGTAGTTCTCAACATGATATCTGTTTCCACATTTATGAAGTGAAATAAATCACTCTTCCAACCCAAAGGGGAAACACTTGATTCCGAAGACTGATTAACAATCTTCGAAATAATACCACATAGCCGTCAGGCTCAGGCGCGCAGATATATTTTAGCGGCACGAAACCATGTAAAGCTTCATTTCCTGATGTGACCAGTTTAGGAAGTGAAAAGAAGTTAATAATCGGACATGAATAGTTAAGATTTAAATCGGAATCAGCAGTTGAAAAATTTCGTCGGAAGTATTAAGCAAAGAGATGTGGGATTACAATATTAGCAGAGGACTCGGAGCCATTGACAGAAACTTGTCGGGGATATATGGATATTTTTCTTTTGGAGTTGACAAATATTTTCTCAACTGAAGGTACATGCAATAACATTGGTGGATGAGGTATTTAAGTCTATGCCTTGCAGCAGTATAGGCGAAAGAGTTATAAGCAGAACCACTATTCACAGCTTGTTTGCAAAGTTTGTTTTTCCCATTTTTAATATATTTAATTCTCTTGTTAAACCATTGCGTGCATTTACTTCGAAGGCGGAATTCTTTGATCCGAACGTATGCAAAGATAGCTAGGTTTGTTGAAGCAGGAACAATACCGCCAGACTTATCAGTTTGGCAACTCTGAGTGTGCGTTATAGTTGCATTTTAATTCTGTGCAAGAAATATTTAAATTATTATTGTATATATCTTAGCTTTTTTGATTTATTTGGGTCTAAAATATAAAAATCTTTAAAAGAATAAAGTGTGTAATTTAATTTATATGAAATATATTAATCTTTTACGTGAAATTCAATTTAGTTTTGGGCAATCAACAATTACAGCTCTTGGTAAAAGTCTCTCTTTTGTCTGTTACTTTGTGTTTACAGTTTGTTTTGCTTTCGCTCTATATTTACAGTGTCAACGAAACTGGAAAATTTCGTTTAATTTGTTGAAAATTATTGTGACGTTGAATCTTTTAGTTTTTTGTTCCTTTTTTTTTTCTTCTCTCTTCATAATCTCCTTCTGCCGTGTTTCAGTAGACATGGACTGTCTATTTAAACCATGTCGTATAAAAATAGGCCCAGAATTTGAACGAATCATCTCGTGCTGGCTCTACGAACGTTTTTGCCATGCAAAGTGCGCTGGTCTTAGTGTGCTGCTAATGCAGTCCTTGATCCCTCAAAAGGCTTACGATAGTCATGTCCTAACTGTAGGAAGCGCGACATAGATTTCTACAAACTCTTCAAGGAGACGAGAAACTCTTTCCCAGATTTGAGCAAAAATCTCGGCTCTTTGTAAAAGAAGTTTGAAATAATTAAGACTAGGTTTGACGAGTGCCGTTATATTGAGCACTCATCTTCTTGGCCAGCTAGCAAAGTTACAACTCGTAGCGTAACGTGTGATACGTCATATCTGAGCTCTCCTAAGTCTGATTCGTTGGTACGAATCCTCAAAGTCTACAAAGAACGATAGTGTTTCTGCTATCGTTAAGACGATCGGTAACAAAAAAGTTACAAATATGCCGGGAAGTTTTTCGGGTTTGAGCTATTCTGAAGTGGCAAGGGTATCTCTTGCCAGTGACTCACTCTAGGATCATCGCCGGAAACTAATAAAGAGGATAATAAATCGTCCTCTCCCACTGGCTGTTCGAGTGTGAACGCTGGCCACCAAACGGAGCACGTTGCACAAGCTGCTCGTACAAGTATGGTTACTCCTTCTTTATTTTCCCCATCACAAAACTCCCCAGCCGTGAACCTTACTGTTCCTAATAGAGGTGAATTTTTCCTGACGGCAGTTCCTCCGAGAAAGGCAATATTTGTGTCAAGACGGACACCTGATACATCCGTGGATAACATAAAAAGTTATCTGGCGACGAAAGTCGCAACAGTCAATTTAAAGCGTGTTAGCATTTTCAAATTGGCTCCTTCTCAATCTAGAGCAATCTCGTCTTTTAAAATGCTAGTTCCGACGGAAAACATGGATATGTTGTTAAATAAACAATTGTGGCAAGTTGGATCCCTAATTAAGGAATTTATCCTTCGAGATCGTTCCCGTACTACTAATGCAGTAATCCTGTTGTCGTCAAAAACTAAATGTTTTTTCAGGCTCATTATCTTTCATTTACCAAAATGCTAGAGGCCTAAACTCAAAAATTCGTTCTACTTCCCTTAATTCAGCGAGAACGGAGTTTTCCTGTTTAGCCGTCAATGAAACTAGGTTAAAACCTAATCTAACTTCGTCGGAACTTTTCCTTAATTCGTTTGAGGTTTTCAGAAATGATCGACTGTATCGCAATAATGGTGGTGTTCTAATTGCAATATCTGCGGCAGTCCCGTTCTATTCAATTGAATTTCCCACTTCTCCCGGAGTTGAATTTATCGGCATTCGAACGAAATTTCCTAATAAAAAGTTATATGTAACCTGCTCCTATATTCCCCCAAATTCGGATATCTCCATATATAAGAAACAGGCCGTCCTCATTTGTGAAATGGCCAACCAATAAAAATCTACTGATTTTGTCGTTGCGTTGGGTGGCTTCAATTTGCCTCAAGTCACTGGCTGTTTGATTCCTACTTCAACATCTGATAGAGCTGTTGTGTTCTTTAATGAATTAATTGATCATAATTCTAGCTATTTCTGCACCTGTTTCGATCAAGCAGTCCCGACCTCGAAACAGGTGTGGTTTAATAAGACCTATAGATATTATAAGAATAGAATAAACACGCTGTTCAACAAATACTTGAAAAGTGGGTCTGCTCTCGACTACTTCGCTTACTCGGTGGCAAGGCATAGATTTAATTCCCTCAACCATCAATATTATTGCAGATACCTTCAGTTCATTAAATCCTCTCTGTTTACTAATCCTAAACACTTTTTTAAGTTTGTTAACTCCAAGAGGAAAAATTCCCTAAACCCTCGCATGTTTCTTTTATTGGCTCTGAGTCCTCGGATGACATTGAAAACTCAAATCTCTTTGCTGATTATTTTCGACAAAACTTTTCGACTGCTAATTTTGATTTATCAGCAAACTATCCATATCCGGTAACTAATTTGATTTCTATACCCAATTTGGTTATTACTGACCTGATTGAATTCCATCATGTGTACTTCATGTGATTTTAGCAAAGCGTTTGATTTGGTTAACAATAAACTATTTATCTTTAAACTTCAACCCTCTGGCTTCCCTTCCTATTTAGTGAAATAGGTAAGCTCTATCTGCATAATAGGTCATTCAGGGTTTTGTTTAACGTCATCATCTCATATGAATTTCCATAGGTTACGTTTTAACTGGCATTTTGAGCTCTCGTTAAACAAAGCTAGGTCCGCGCTTGGTCTTATAAAGAGGTGGTCCAAAGAGCTCCATGATCCCTACATTACGAAAAGGCTGTACATGTGTTTGGTTAGACCTATACACTGTTGTGTGGAGTCCTTCCTATAAGTGCTATGTAGATTCAATTGAATCTGTTCAAAGGCAATTTTCGCTGTTTACCCTTAGGAATTTGGGTTGGGACCCGACTACCTCTCTTCCCCCCTATGAAAATAGGTTGCTTCTGTTATCCTCACCGTCTCTTGAGAAACGTTCATTTGTTCTTGGCGTTTCCTTATTTATCACAGTACTAAATGGTGCTATAGACTCGCCCGCATTACTTAGTGAGTTACGCTTTCATGTTCCTAACCGCTTTTCTAGGCACTTTATCTTGATTAAGCGTAACCAATGTAAATACAATCACGAGCTGTTTAACCAGCCCAGAGTTGTTTGCAGAAACATAAATGATGTCTATCACTTATTCTTATTATCGGACTCTTTAAAGTCTATTGAAGCAACTTTGCTTAATACGCGTGATCTACCTGTGTCTTACTTAAACTAACTTGCGTTGTAATATTTCACTTTTTTTTCGAAAATAATGTGATGTTGTTAACGTGTCGGTTGCCAAGCTTATGCATGTTTGCAATGGTTTAGTGGTTCACTTGCAACCTGGATCTGTTCTTGTTGCGGGTGTGCTTCTGTGCTAGCGGTGTGCATGCTTTTTTTTTCTTTTATTTATACATGAACTTCTTAGTTATTTATACATGAACTTCTATTTTTAAGATACTTTGTCTTTTTTTTTATTATTCTTCTTTTTTCATACTTTTTTTTTTTATATTATATATTAGTTCTAGAACAATTAATATAGGATTTACTTTTGAGTTGTATTTGAATTCGATTGCTACTTTTGTTTAGTTGAATTTCATGTATAAGTAATTAAAATAAAATAAAATATACACCAAATGACTTGTGGCAAATTGAAGTCGCGGACATCCCACACACGGTTACATCTAAAAAATTGCACGTTCTTTACCCTTATAGGAATAAACGGGCGGACGAAAACTGCTTACCGAACGAGCAGATTACAAGCGCTGGACCATTTTATATTTTATCTTTGGGCTGTTTCTCCCCACGATTTGCAATAGGAAATCCAGAAATTGAGTTCGATGACCTCTCCACTCTACCTTCCTCTCATAATAAAACTGAAACTTTAATACATTTTTATGTATGTACAAATATATACATACTCTTTAATTATTAGAGGGATTAACTAAATCAAATCAAAATTATATACATGTATGAAATATATTGAAGAAAATAATTACAGTAAAAAAAAAGCAAAAATCTCACATGACATTTGTAAAAGTTACGATGACAAATGAAGAGTGTTGAAAGCAACTGATTTATTCGGGTGTCTATTGTGCCTCAACATGAGATCTGATTTACCACTTACAACCGTTCTAGGACCTGTTGCTACAGATAGTGTTACAATTCTTTTTCAAGCCATTATCCTTTAAATCTCGTGTTCTCAATATTATCATACAACACATTTTATAAATATATATATATTTATATATATATATATATATATATAATACAAAAAAAATTCAAATTTCCAATAGCAAATATTAAAGAAATTTTTTTACAGGTTCTACTTTTAAATGCGTTTTTATGAAAAGTTGCTTTAAAAAAATGATAAAATGTTTCATAGGCGCTTTATTATTTTTCTCACAATTATGATGTATTTTATTGAATCCACTTCTATGCAAATTGTCATTTTTTCTTTTCTAAGTTTACTTTTACAAAGTGAAATTTTTTCCCCTTTATAAATCTCCTGCAGTTGTTTGATGCAGCATTTTTAAAAACTTTTTGTTGCTGTTTCAATGTTAACTGTTTCACTTTTATTTTGGTAAGAACTTGCTTATGGAGATTAATAATTCAAGATTCAGAAAAATAATACCAATTACAGGACCGCTTTTCGCTGCAATGTAATTATTCTCCACCTTTCGGAAAAGCTCCGAGCACATATTTCTCATTCAACTTTCCACGTTACTGTACTTTTTTCTTCTTACTCGCAGTACCCCAACAAAAAACGCTTCCCCACGTATATTATTTTTTTAACGAGTGAGATTAACAATCCCACTCTTGCAGGGTTGTATTTGCAACAAATATTACAAGAAAATGCGTACCTTCGCAGCAACATCAAAGAATGCCTCCCAAACAGCAGAGATGCCGCAACATAAAGCGAATAAGACAATTATGAGTAAAACCAAACCGAACCAAATTTATACAAAACATTAGACGAAGATAGGAAATGGATTGAAAATCCCGGATACGAGCAATTAGGACACATGGAAGACATTCATTTTTTAGATTAAGGCCATCTTCACTATTTTATTTCGAATACAGAAATGGCGGTGGAGATATCTTCAAATTCCTAATAGACACAGGGTCGAACAAAAATTATGTTCAACGCGAACATATAAGAAAATCCACTGCAAATGAGAAACCCGTTTTAGCAAATTCCATCTGCGGCACTAATACGCACTATGCTTATGTGAAACTATTTCTAAACAACCGAAAAATCAAATTCTTCACTTTACTAAGTTTTGAAACGTTCAATGACATTATTGGTAACGACAGATTGAGAGAATTTAATGCCGCGATTCATACAAATTTTACCTACATGACAATCGATTCAAACACTAAAATTTCTTTAAAACAGTGCATTGCAAGCTAAATCAACAAAATAAATTACGCACTTCACATGTGTCCGAAGAACAAAATAATCACGTCCGAGCACTACTTCGGAGCGATCCAACCGTATTTGATCTTCGCAACAAATGTCCTAGCCGAAATTCGGACAACATACGATTAACTAATATAATCTAGAAGCTATCCAAATCCAATGGCTTTGAGAGAAGAAGTAGACAACTAAATGAAAAAATTGCTGCAAAATAATATTGCTAGACCTTAAAATCTCCATATAATTCACCGGTGCGGATTGTTCCAAAAATATGAACTCATCTGGTAACACGATATATAGAATGGTACTGGGTTATCGTAAAATAAATGAAATAACTATACCCGACAAATAACCAATTCCTGAAATAAATAGGCTACTGACTAATCTCTTAAAAGTTGTTTTCACCGGATGCCACACGAGAAATGCGACATCCAAAAAACTACCTTTTCAGTCAACAATGGTAAATATGAGTTTGTCCGATTGACATTTGATTTAAAAAATGCCCCTTCAATATCTCAAAGAACTCTCGCCGATGTTCTAAAAGAACACATCGAGAGAAGATACTATGTTTATGTCGACGATGGCATCATATTCGGAAACGACGCAAATGATCATTGTAACAATTTGTAAACAGTGTTTTGCGAATTTTTAAAAGAGGAATGTTTAGGTTTCGTAATAGGGGCAAATGCAATTAAACCCAATTTCAACAAAATACAAACAGTTGCGGACTTTCCGTCACGCAAAACTATCAAGGGTTTGCTGTGATATCTTAGAATGGCAGGCTACCTTCAGAAGAGAGGATAGACGCGTGTCCAAACAACCCTCTAAAAT
Source organism: Glossina pallidipes (assembly GCA_000688715.1). Lineage (NCBI taxonomy): Eukaryota > Metazoa > Arthropoda > Insecta > Diptera > Glossinidae > Glossina > Glossina pallidipes. The sequence goes on along the minus strand of JMRQ01006294.1, from coordinate 15,621 downwards.
TGATAAGATAACGGAAACAAGAGATGAAATCTTCCAATCACCTAAAAAACTCTTTCAGTTCGAATGAAGTTATATTGACTCTCCCCAATTTTGATAAGCCCTTTAAGTTTACGACAGACACATCCAATTTCGCTATAGGAGCAGTGTTATCCCAAGATAGGAGATAACATTTTTATCTCGTACTTTGAAAAGGACAAAGCCATTAACGAGAAAGAAATGTTAGTTACAATATGATCACTGAAAACATGGCGCAGCTATCTATGCGGATCAAGGAAGGTCAACATTTACAAGGATCACCAACCACTGACACAAGCCTTAAGCAACAAAAACACAAACTAGAAACTAAAAAGATGGAACGCGATTCCCAAAGAATATAATTGCCATTTTAAATACAAACCCGGTAGGGAAAAGATCTTACAGCCTACTTCCTATCCTGACTACTATTAAACAAGTATATAAATTCTTTAGCCGGTATCGCCTATGGCGATAAAAATTCAGTACAACGCTTAATCCCATCAGTAGAAGTTCCTGTAAATGTGTTTCGAAATCAACTAACTATTAGGCATGGCAATGAAGACAGCTATGAACTACAAAACATCCTCAAAAATTTCTCTTTCTATATGAAAGCGCTGAAAGAACTTTCAGATGAATCTTTGATTAGTGTATTAAGAAGATATCTCAATCCCAATATTATAAGCGGCGCAAGTTATGAGGATAAAAAATTTCTATCTAGAACTTTTTAGGGTAAAAGAAACAGAAATTGAAGAACAATAGACAGAAATAATTTGTCAGGAACTACGCAGAGCCCCTAAAAATGCTAAAAAAATCACCTACAGATTCTACAGCAATATTTCTTCCTAAATATAAATAACAAATACGACCGTTGTTCTAACAATATAGAAATTGAGCCCACACGTATTCCAACCCATACGGGGCACACTTTACATAACGATTTCTTTTCAACAGGAAAACATCTGATTCTGACCGCCATAGACAAATTTACTAAATTCGCGATAACGAAATTGATCAAATCCCGTGACGTTGAATACATAAAGAGACCGCTATGAGACATCCTTTTTTTTTTTTTTGCCTACCTAAAATGATATTAATTGATAAAAAAAATATGCGTTCCAATCTGTTTCCATTATGTCTATGCATGAAGACGATCTCAAAGTTAATGTCTACGGCACACCGTCATATGCCAGCGAAATGAATGGACAAAGATTTCATTCTACTTTGTGCGAAGTAATGAGGTGTCTCAATGCGGATAGACAAACATGGAACGAGCAGTAAATGAGTAGAACTTTACTATTCATTCTGTTGCACAAAAATACCAATAGAACTCTTCATGGAAGTATTCCCAATATTGACTCCAAAGAATTTGAAAAATTAAGACTACAAAACATCGAAAGATTGAAAGAAAAACTCAAGGACTTAAATTACCACAAAAAAACACAAACTAAAATGAAAAATTACCTACCAGAGGACGTAATTCATGAGAAACATAATAAACGACTAGCATCCGATATTATAAAGACACAATTAAGGAAGACAGAGGACCACCTCTCATAACAGAATCAGCAAAAACTGTTCATAAAAATAACATAAAAAATTAAATTTAAAAATTTCAAATTGTTCACTGGGATGACTAGTGGTGAAATTCAATTTCTGGATTTCTCCAAACTACAAGTGATACCTATTCATACCGGACAAACACGAATACAGACAGAAAATTTCAAACTAATTCACGCAACTAACTTAGACGCATACGAAACAAAAATCATTGAATCTTCTGGCAATTCAGGAAAAAATAAACAACCTATTAGAAAAGAACAGCCGACAAAGCATGATTAACAGACTGTACAAAGGAAGATGCAACAATATTACCAAGATAGCTGGTACTATATTAAGAGAATTTAAATTTACTCATGAAAATGAGGAAGGATTGATCTCCAATACTCAACATGAGGTAAAAATTTTCAAGGAAAAATTGGAAAACATAAACCATGCCATTCATTAGGCTAAGGCCGGAATTATGAACTCACTTATATTATTCGAACAAAAAACACAAATGTATAAGAGCAATAGATAGGGAGAAAATACCATTTGAAACAATGACAGAGGCACTAAATCTGTCCGAAAGAAAAATTATGACTAACTCTCAATTCTTCATATTGCTAATATTCCAATAAGTAGTGAATACATATACGATACTATTCTTTTAAAAGCTATAGGAAGAATAATACATCAACCGATCTTCGATCGTATATTATTATAACATCGAAAAACGAAATATTAATAAAGAAATGTGAGAAAGACTAAAATTTATCCACTTGTAAAAGGCAAGACATTATTGACATAACAAACTCTATTTGTATCCCAAATTTGTTAATTAGTAGAAAACCAATTTGTAACCTTTTGAGCAGCCAGCACTTTCCAATTATACGAGATATTTCCTGGTGTCATTTTATCAAATGGATTTACTGGTACCCTTGAAATAGAAACAGAACAACAATTCAGTAATGGAACCTTCTTAATAAAGTTTCATAACATTACGATTTATGTTAATGAAAAGACCTATAACATTTAAAGAAATGCTTACTTACAAGGAACTACCTTCCATACTTCAGTTAACACCTGAAAAAAAGGAACGAAAACGACTTGTCTCGAATGTCGAATAATACCAGACTAATATCATGGTTATAGACAGAGTCCGCTATCCACCCATACTCAACTTGGAGGTTTAGAATCGGGGCTATAGTAATTATCATAATTTGAGTCCGCAAAGGTAGGGGAAATAACGTCGAAACAATAGTAAATAGTCCAATAATAAGACAAGTCCGGTGGAGCGAAAAGTTCCTAAAATCCCATTAAAATTTAATGAAATCTCGTACTTCTAATCGACTGACGACAATCGTTTCTAAAGGGGGAGGAGTTAAGAACCGCTCCAACGAACACAGTGAAGTTGAATACCACTCAAATAAACACAGTAATAAATAAAGGATTTCATAAACAATAACTGCTATTTCAACTCGTTTTAGACAATTCTCATCGGTCTTCCATTTCACCCTACAGTAAACATTCTCTCCGGTTTCACTAAATTATTCGAAATGCTGACTGTGGATTGTTGGTTAACCCATAGATTTTCCGTGATGTTCATTAATTCTTTTTATTTAGTTAATGTTTGACATCGATCATAAACGTTCTTATTCTTATAAATACTTACATGTATCATGGTTAGTGTTATATGTCATTAATCTATGTGTCTGAACGTTCAGAATGTTTTCTAGTTACTTAACATATGTGTAGAGCGTTTTTATTATAAAAATATATAAAAATGAATTAGAACTTTCTTTATTCAGAAGAAAGTAGCTTAGAGGTCGTCGCAAACAACGCCAGCGTATCTCACACAAAATCATCGGCCGATGGTAGGGCAGTGTAAAGAGTGGCCCAGCCCTAAGACCGGTAAGTAGGTTTCGTCTATCTGTGGGTAAAAATTTATTATTTGATTATATACAAATAATGAAATTGAAAGAGGAAGCAGTCAAATGCCTGATAATTAATAACGTAACACTGTCACTGATAACAGAAATAGGAAAACTTTATAAAAATCTCCCTATTTGAATTTGAAGAAAATGTTAGAGCGTCGTCAGTCTTTGCACAGTTGTCGAAGAATAAAATACAGCGGGATAAATTTAAATTAGATTAAATTTTTAATCAAACAATGGGAATCACATCTATGTAAAACGGCACTATGTATTCGGCACCTGCACAACAGTTACCCTGTCTGTAGATGATATTGATGATGGGCTTCTAATCATCCCCTTCGTCTTCGCTTTTTTTTGTTGGCACACTTAGCGTTTTTATTTCATCAAAAAAAAAGTTAGGCTCTTCTCTCTTATTTCTACCTTTTTTTTTTACATTTCTTTTGGTTTTTTGTTCTTTAAACAAAAGATTTATCTTAAACCTAGCTTATTAATTAAATAATTATATATAACATGCCTTGTTATTTTTAGTTTATATCTTTGAATATTACTTTTCCTCTTATATTGAGTCATTTTTAATTGTTTTTTTAACTTATTATATTTATAAACTATTAAACTATTCTCAGTAATGTATCCATTGCGTTTTTAAGCCTTCATTTTAAATAAAATTTTAACATGTTTATTGCAGATTTTGTTATCGTATTTATTAAACTTTTGAACGTTTTTTTTTTATTTTTTTTATTCTGTTTTTCAAAGTTTTCATTTGTTTAGTCACTGTATAGAGAATTTTTTCCTTTTTTTTTATTTGTTCTTGAAAGGTAACCAAATTCCGATGCTTCCGTACACCTTCACTCGCTTCATTTCATCGCAATTCTCTTCCCGACTGCCTTTTCTCACTTATCAGTCTTGCTGCTTGCCCTCGAAAAGGAGAGTATGCCAATTGGGTAAGCAAAACCCACCCTTCTGCTATACAGACGAACTTTGGACTTTGTTCTCTTTTCATAATTCTCTCTTTAGATGGCGCTACTATGTGAGCGGAGAATTATGAAAAGAAATCTTCATTAACAGAATTGCGTTATTATAGATAACACTACTCTTTTCGTAAAGAGCACGAAAAAAGCCGACCGAAAAAAACCCTTTACATCTCTATACGCGGACGTTGCATATATAATACGGAAATTCGATATTAATGCCTGTGATGACTATAGTTTCAGGCAGCTGATAGTGCTACCGTCACTTTGGAAGCCATGCGGTCAAATGTCAATTATAATAAAAGTAGTTCGCATCGCACATTGCTAGCAGAGCTATTGATTGCGTGCTTGAAAAAACGATTATATTATAAAACGTCAGCGATAGGTTATAATGTAGTTATAATATTGTGAACCAAAATTAGGAGGACACACAATAATAATGAACTTTCCATCTACCGTACCTACGCAATGTTGAAGACTTTTTTCTTAAGAAGTATTTTCAAAATCATCTGCGACGCGTTCCCATTCCGACTTGTTCGTGAATAGAATGTAGAAAGAACGTCTGCACTTAGCACAGAACTGCAGCTACAGAAATACGGACGATTTGGAAGTGCATATTTTTATCAAGAGCGATAATAGGATTTCCTATTCTCTAATTTTTCCCACTACATTTCCATGGACAGCAACGACTTTGTGCTGCTCTTCTTTTTCGAGGTCATTGTCAGAATGAATACAAAATCTCTGCCTCACTTTCTGAAAATATGCAACTGTAATCCAAAAACTGTAACCTGAAGCTTAATCGGAAAAATCCTAAAATAATAATGGAGAAATTTTCGCAGAAATAGTGCATGTGACATCAAAAAATACAAAAAATGACAAATTACACACGAAAAGTCAATTATTTAACCGACAACTATGGATCTTGCCCAGCATCGCTTTTAGTACTCGCGGTGAAAGCGATAACGTTCCCACATCATTCCTGTTATCATAAGCTAAATAATTAAATCCTCGCTATCCGTTTGTTTTCGGCACTTAAATGTTTTCTTACAAACCTATTAAATATTGCTAATTAATTAAAAATGTTATATTATGAACTGTAATATGAACTTATCAGGAATAATTGAAATAATCTACTGCTTGCAAAAAATGTCTTGTTTTCTGTTTTTCGTGTTTTGCTTCAAGAAAATTATATTTCAAACAAATTTTCTACCTCGTCATAAGCCAACAAACGCTTACCATAAGATTTGGCTTTAGCACTGCACGAAAGATGTATGATTAAATGAGTTACTGAGCCCAATGCATAAAGCAAGCGTTGTATTGCGCCCTTAACGCAGACAAACGCGGAGCATTTTCCTTCTAAACAGGTCCTTTAAGCAAGAGTGATGACAGCAAGAGAGCACAAAAGTTAAAAAGAACGCAGTTACTGACGTTCATGCGATCTGTATATGTGAGGTTACGCGGTACGAACACTAGTAAAATGTGCGACTGAATATATAACTTATACCTTACTCATTGAATTAAGCTTATATATTATTTATTGAATTAAGCGTTGGCTGCAAGGACTGTTTTGCATTTAGCTTCACGAAGTGCCAAAATTAAACAGATTGTTTTTGTTAACATGTAGTTGAACATATGCATGCCTTGCTTTTTAGGCCGAAAACAAAGCAAAATCATCCGGCTAACATGTCAAGCACAATATTATTTTACAGTGATCATTTACGTTTTCATTAAAAATAGCAAAATTTAATTTAATATATATTGCTATCTATTTCTGTTCGAGCAAAAAAATTGTTCCGTTTAGTAATCATATTTTGCTTCAAAAAAACATTTCTCAAAAATTTTTCGCTTTATTGACATTGCACTTCATTAACGTGTATATAAATAAATGGTAGCCATATGATGTTTCTTTAACAACGCAGCCAAATTATGTGTGCAACTGACGCAAATAATAAAACACACTCACCAGCTTTGTAATTTGAAAAAAATTGTTTTTATTTCTTCTTTTACCTTTTTCCTTTGGAACGTATCTCGAAAAATTGTTTTTATAAACCTATGTGGTATTCGTATGTATAAATCAACGCATTAACGAATGTTGTCACCAAAGAATAGGTTGCCACCAGCACTGCGATTGCAATAAGAACGCGATGTGACGTTAGGATCTCCAACAGCTGATACAGTTAGGCAAATTAAAAAGGGGAAAAAAACCGGAAGTTGCAAATTTGGTAAAATTAAGTTTCACTTGTAAAGGGGGAATACGTTTCCGATTACCAAAGAATGAATATTAAATAATATCTTTTTATACGTAAGTAGAAAAATAAAAGCACAACCATCATTTATAATTGATGTCTAACGCAAAGGACTGAACCGCAGCAACACTACCGTTACCAAGAGCATGGAGTGAACTGTATTATTTTCAATCCAAATATTTAAATATAATACTCATTGAAGACTGTTTGTTTTTGTAAATAATATGTCTTTGCCATTCCGGATCTGCAGAGGTGCCATTCGTGTGTTTATTAAGTTCTTCAATATTTGACAAATTGAAACTTGCCGTCTGCGCTTGACTCGTTTGAACAAAATGGAATCAGACATAGTTTTATGAGTTCAGAAAATCTGGAGGGACCTTTAAAAAATTTAGACATGCACGTTAAAAAATAAAAAACGGAAATGACGAATACAGAGCAAATTTGCAGTTAGTAGAAACTGCAATCCGTGTAACGTTACCCACGCTGCTTACAAAGTTTTCATGAAAAGTGGTGATAGTTCACAACTCTATTAGACAGTTGCGATAACGAGAAATAAACTAAAGGGCTGGCATCTTTTAATACCGTGTTTAACTTCTCGGCAACAATGGCCCATTTATTTGACTGAAAACTGCTAAATGGTTGTGGTAATCGGCAGTGGACCTTATCGACAAAACAACCCCTATTACGCTAAAACCAAGGACAATATGGCTCAAAATAATATGCATGGCTAAACCGAATTTATAGACATTCAGCTGGCAATTTTTCATCTTAAACAACCAATCAGTTCATATAATGGTGCGAATATGAATAAGTCAAAGAAGCAACAAGTTAAAAGGCGGATAAAACCTGATAGAAATAAAAGTTCGGAATTTCAAAAAATTATGTCTTGAGAAACCGCAACATAATTGAAATTAAAGTCCTTATGTACTTTTGATTGAATAGGAAATTTTGATCTGCTTTAGCGGGTGAAGGCTAGGATTGACTTCAGACGAGGAAAACTACACCATGACTACGATATTGAACAAATGAGTTTTTTTGAATGTAAAGGAGTAAATTTTATTAAAATTGAAACAAAGAATGTTTGGCTGGCTGTAAAGAACCATTTTCAGAAGATAGTGAAAACTAGAAATAAGCATTTGCTAATCCTAATGATCCATATATCACCTGAATGTTTAATGGCACAGCTGTCTATTCAAATTTGTACCTACATCCAGTGAGTGCAGCGGATATTGTTAATTCTGATATGAAACAACTATTTTCAAATAGAATTATTTGGCCATCTAGGGCACCTTACAATAGCCTCATCTGGATTGTTGACAGAAAATGTATCGATGAATTGGGCAACACGAAGAAGTAAGAGATTTGCGGAAGTCTAATGAAAAGACAATTGACGATAAATACCCCATACCAAGCATAAGGGTGATATTGTCGGCGTTAGGAAAGACAAGTTATTTTGCAACTTCCGACTTAAATGCCATCAAATTGAACTTGGATCCTAAGATCGATATCCTAAGACAAAGATAAAGCAGTAGAGAGTTTTATTGAAGGACACAACGCTAATCTATTTCATAAGCCTGGAAAAGAGAATTACGTTACCGACGCACGACCTAGGCAACATATCCATGAGATAGAAAACGACAATTTCTCCCATATAGCAACAGTTCATAGCGAAGAATCACTGACATAGAAACCACTGACAAACCGTTAAACTGTTTCAGGAGTCAAATTGTTTTTGACCAACCTGAATATCCTTCCAGTAGCATTCTCATTGTTCTTATAAATATAAATGCCTATTTACATCCAATTCGTTAACAAAGAAGGTCTCATGAAAAAATCTAAGATGTAATAGACTTTGATGTTGTAAATGCAATTCATTCTGAATCAGCAGTCTTGGCATGCAACCAACATAGATGGCTCGGTCTTTTTCCGGCATTTTTTATCGAAATGAACAAAAGCAAGTAACGACGACAGAGAATAATTACGCGCACAGGGCAGGACAAGAAAATGTAAAACAAATCCTCAGTCAGTAACTATGGCAAACAATGAGTATTACATAAATGTTAACATATCGAAATTATTTGAAATCTCCTTCTTTAAATTAGTATTAATTAAACTGTAGTTTAGTTAAGTATCTTAGATGTAACTTTTTAAAAATTGAAGTTTACTTAAACACTTACGCTTAAATTTCCATAACCCCAAATACAGTGCATCTTCCGTCCTCCAATCTGGTAAGAGAACGCAACTCACAGCCATCAACACATTAGCCGAAGGCTAATACCACTATAGTGGTAGTAGCAGTGGTTATATGGGAAGATGAACAAAATCCAAAAAGATGCTGATGTCCGTCTTTTTCCTTAGTAAATGTGGCAGTTTATAAGGAAATCTCCATGTCTACTATTGGCATGTAGAATGAACATTAATTGTTTACACTATATTGCGAAGTAGCGAACACAAACAAATGTGTATGTTATGACTTGCTACCCAGTAATGCCAATTATGAACAATCGGATAAGAAGATGTGAGCGGAGCAACATCATATCCGGCGTAGAAATTTTTTAGGGAAAACCAAGGACGACGTTCATTTAAGCGAATGAGCAGTTAACACATTAGCTAGTGCTTTGTGGCGTTGGCATCTCTGTCAACTGATACGTTTAGCGAAATAAAAAAGAAGACAAGAACAGAACTTGTATAATTGGCATATGTAAGGTTTATTTGTAAAGTATGAATACCTTACTAAAGAATGAACTCTAAATAATATCTGTAAATAATCTGAAAAATAAAACCACGACCATCAAAATTTTATAACTTATCTAAACAACATAAGACAAAAACAAAGAACCGTAAGTACGAACTATTTATTTTAAATTTGGAAGTCATTTTTCTAATTTGTGATTATTTTATATTATTTTATTATTTATTATTTTATTTTTATTTTATTTTGTTATTCGATTAGACTTATACTCAATATTATATTATAGGATATGAAAGCACCAAATACAATCTGTTTTCAGATTAAAATGTAGAAAAAGTATGGAATTACTCAATTCTTTTGCTTTATTCGACAGCTTTAGTAAAATCCACTTCTATGCTCCTTCTTTTATTGACTCATTTTTTTTTGTTCTTTGCTGTAATAATCATTAAAAAATTAAGTTTGTTGTACCATTGTTTTTCATATATTTGTTGTTTACATATGTTTTGATTTCTCTGTTTTTATTTAATAAGAATTCTGAAGTGTATTCCTGTATATAGTGAACAATCTGCTCGGCTGTTTCCGCCAAGTCTGTTATATCATCAATGCTAATATTTACTCGGCATGAACTATCCCTATTAAATTGCAAAATAATTAATATATTGTAATAGAACTTCCTGATGATGCCACGGTGTACTCAGCAGAAAGTTGTTCAGCGGCATTGTGTTTTGCTGATATATTCTATTGCCTATATACTATTTTTCGAATTCAATTAATTTTCTACAATATTTGCATTTTGTGTTCGAAAATGAGATGTGGTTAAAGCTTCCGAATCGTTATGATCGCTGGTAAGATACGTAATTGGTCGAGCATTCGCAATACTATCGACTTCCGCTAGTAGCGTTCTTAGGTCACCTAAAGGTAATTTTAATTATCCAATAGTCAACAATTAAACAATTTTTTTGGCTTTTAACAAGGTGCTACCAAAATCCATTATACCATGCTGCTCGTTCTGGAATGAATTTCCATGTAACATTTTGATTAGCCGCCATATTTTGTACTTCGCTGCATTTTAACAACTGTTTAAGTTTTCTACGGTCTAAGTCTAGTCTTTTAAAAGTTTTTGCGGTATTTGAAATAATTACAGCATGTACAACTCTTCGCGCAACGAATTTTCACAAAGCATTTATACAAATTTTCGTACACATGCCCCCAGTCACTTCTACATGAACAGCTCGTATGACTGCACAAGTAAAGAGCATAATGAACGCCTTTTTGTACCCATCCTCGAAGGACGAGTGGTATATTGACTTAGTCAAAACGTTTGCAACTCTCAAAAGGAAGATCAGCATCAAATTCTCAATCGATTTAAGCATGTTCGCCTGTCCGTCTGTATAATGTCTATTGTAAAGATTCTCCTGGCTACAAAAATGAAGCTATCGACTTTAAATTTGGCAAAAACAGTGGAAGTTCTTGCACGCAGGTTAGTATTGAAAGTGGACTAATTTTGGAACAAAAACTTTCATTTTGAAAATCGAAGAAATCAACGGTGCCCGATCCATATTATAGAATATAAGAATTTTGTTCTGTTACTTCTTTTGTCTTTTTTTGGGGTAAACGGTGATGGGTATAAAAGGTTCGGTCCCGACCGAATTTAATTTTCTTACTTGTATTGTTTTTCGCTCACTTAATTAGTGCTTCTTTACTTAACACTTTTAGCTCTGGTTGTCGGCTTTTACGCTTCATTATTTATTCAACATCAACTTATAATTTTAATATGAATTTACAATAAAGCCTCAAACGAGAAGTTAAGGAACCGTTACTTCTTGTGTATAACATGTTCTCTCTGTTAGTGAGATAGCACAAGAATAAGTTTAAAAGAGTATGAGTAAAATGTGGGGAATATTATTCATTGTTTTCTACAAACATTAAGCACTGTTAAGAAAAAAAAATGAGAAATTGTAATCAATGAGTTCTATTCCGAAAATGCGTGAATACTTAGACGTATTATGCGCTATGAAATTACCTGAAATACCAATGAGTTGTGAGTAGTATATAAATAGATAATGTTTTCGAATTTTTTTATCAGTTAGCACTGCAAGAAAAAGAAAAGCCAGAAAGGAAATTGAGCGCCAACAAGTGTCAAAAACAAACGAGCAATTAATACTGGCTGAGGAGGAAGAAAGAATTGTCGAGATAACCAATTTAGAGGAGGTCATCGATGGCGACGGAGACTTTTGTGTATATGACACACCAACTAAGACTTTTACAAACGAAACATTGCCGTTCACATGCGGAACACAGTCGTAAGTATAATTGTAATGTAAAATTTTTAGTTTATTTTGTTTTTTAAATAGGTTTAGAAGTTCTCACGGAGTAGATTGCGAGCCCTGAAACGACATTGCTAGTAAGAAATGAAAGTAAGTCCATGTATTAGTTTTTGTGTTTAATATTAATAATCATACGATTATTAATAAAAATAATTATTCTTTGCCAAGTATTTATCCTATCATGGAAGCACAAGAAGGTTTAAAAAGGCTCTGCGTTTCGACATCTTGGATTTTCTTAGGGAGCACGTTGGGGGTGGTCAACGATACAACGAGAAAAAATTCCAAAATCAAGAGCATATAATGCAATTGTTAACGAAAATTAAAGATGATCGTTCCATGGCAACATTCACAACTAGTCAAGAAAAAGAGCGATCCAATTCGACCGCCTGCATTCTACAGTTCAGGTTCAGATAAGGTTCACTCAGTTTTCGTCTGTATTTCCATTCATTATTTCCATTGTTAACTTGAGCGTTGAGTTTTGTTTTTTATTTTATATATTTTTATATTAACATATGTATTTAGCTATAAAGAATGTATAGTGTTTTCAATAAAATTTTTTTCTTTATAATCAGTTTTTGAAAATCAAAAGAGGATCCAACGTTTTAATTTTCGCAAAAGCGGATATATTCCTTACAAGTAATTTTGAAAGTGCAAAAGCGATACAACAAAGCGGCGCAAGAAGTTTGAAAACGCGACAGGAAGTTATTTACTGCCAAGAATACCAAATTCATTGTAGAACCATCCCTTTCTATTGGCATTAATATCCCACCAAATCCATTCTGCACAAAGCTTTTCTTCCATTTCCTATATAATTTTTGAAGCAGCAAAAGAAAAGGTGCTCTGCCCAATGCTTAAGTAAAAATCGTTAACCGCTAACCGTTGGTAGTCCGTGGACCACAACAACACCAAAGTAAGGGCTAAACGGATCACCAGAGACATGTAGGTTCCCCCCATGTCATCACTCTCACCTATTTTTTTTAAATGTATTCTTTCGACATTCGAAACCTTTGCAAAAATCTATATGCACAATATGTATATTTTAATTTACGTTGTTGATAAATGTAAAAAATTATTTAATTACTTATTTTCAGGTTATGAAGGAGGGTTTTGAAGAGTCTTATGCAAAATTCGTTTCCTGCCAATCTCAATAATGGTTCACTGACAAATAACATCATATAAGCAAAGGGCCCCTTCCGCCTGATGTACATATATATTCCTTAACATTACTCTATTTTTTAATAACAATATTTTACCCACTTTGTTTTCCGTTTTGTTAAGCTCTTTATATTATTATTAGTATATATTTAGCCAGAGAATAAATTCTAAGGCTAAAGGTCTTGAAACGCATGTAAGGCTTTCGGCTTTATTAAAAACTCTACCACACTTGAGATTTCAAAAAAATTTGTTTGGAATTTAACTTACTTTCAAATCACAGCTGTTTTCTTTTACAAATGTAGTTCTAATCAATGCTAACTAAGAACAACCAAGCTAACGCAAAGCGTGAGCTATCTTACTTATGCTGGATTTGACAAATTTGAGAGAGAGAGAGAAGTTACCATATATATGGTAAATACACTCAGAATTGAAAAACGCAACTTAGGTAAGACCGCAGCTAATCATTGACATAATTATTGAGGAATACGGCGGTTAGGGCAAGCCAACGTTTTCGATGTGACATCTGTTAACATAAAAAATGAAATTTATGCACGTTTAGAAGTGTGCCGCTTATTTTGTTTATTTCGACTCTTTTTTTTTGTATTGTTTTGGACACACCCTATAACATGCACGCATTACAGTCACGTTAATATCGATTTCTTTATTTTTCTTGTAAAATAATACGCTACACCCATGCCCATTCACCTTATAGGATTTTTTAACCCGAAAGAGCAAATAACACATCATTCTGCCAAAGCCCATTAGGTTCAGTGGTTTCCGCTTCCTTCATCTTTGGCTTGCAAAACAGCGGTGTATGTGTAGATATGTCAAGAAAACAAAACTATATAATTTCAATCTTTAAAATAGTTGTTTTTCTAAACAAATTTCATTGTGATCACAAGAACGAAAATAGATTAAATTGTACGAAAAAAAGTTATTTGCAAAAAGAATGTTGGAGAAGCAGCGTACAAAAGGCAAGAAGTATTAGACAAACAATTGTTTTTCGGAAAAAAGTTTTAAAAGAAAGAGTGGGAAGCTATATGGAAATAACTGGGCATGTGCAGTTCACTTCACACATCACCACACACTTCACAGTACACTTCACTATAGACTCCAGGGAGGAGATAGTTTCAGCAGTGGTCTTGGTAGCGCTAAATAGAAATTCTGCTATGCTTTGCTGTTTTTGGGAGATTTCGCAGCGTCGAAAGTAACTGTATGTATATGAGCTTTCAATGCAGTTCGTGTTTTATACGACTAAAACACGTTTTCGCACTGAATCGATGGTGGTATTTTGTGAGAGTCCATCACGTCTTACCGACGAGTTATAGAGTAGCCCACCTAATTCTGAAAAGAGAACTGACTTTTACAAAGCCTGAACACGCAAAATTTTCGAAGTAATGTACAAATTGACGGGTGTAGTAAAAAGAAAAGTTGAAAGAGAAAAGAAAGTAAAAGAGAGTAGCCAACAATTCGAAATATTTTAAAGGTGCATCATCAACAAGTTTGATCCTCATAGGTAAATGACGACTTAAAAATGGAATTATGAATGTACGTAGATGAAAGAATAAAGGAAATGTTGAAACCTGCGTTGGGTTAGAAGCCTAGAGTGAACCACATAGTAAGTTAACTTTTTGTTTTTTTTTGTTGTTGTTAAATTATAATTGAATATCTTTTTTGTTATACATGAATAGTATATTTTGTTTTTATATTATAAATAAATACTTTGGTGTGTATTATACGTATAATTCGTATTATAATTTATTTTCGTTTAATTTAATTTTCATTTTTCGCCCTTTTTTTGATTTAAAAAGTCACATATTGCAGAAATTTTTCGTTTTATTAATGTTGCACTTCACTAGCGCGTATAGAAACAAATTCAGATCATACGGCCAGTTCTTCAAACCATACAATTTTGCTTTAGCAAAGAAAGCAAGCTATATGTTCAACTTGGAATGAATTATGTATGGCAAAAGCTAAGTTTAATTTTCGGCTTTCTTGTTTTTTGCAATACTTATGCGCAATAGCTGCGAGATGCGCTCTCATATCTGTTAGATCAGGCGAAAAAGTTAAATAGCCCACGGTTTCAGCTGTAATCATTACTTTTTCGATCACCAAAAAGGCTTGAAATCACTTAACGTTTATTTCGACGTCTGTTGAAACGTCTTCTTTGTTATACAGAAAGGAAATAAAAGTTGAGTTGAAAAGCGGATTTTTGGTGATTCAACGTGCGATTGCGAGTATGTGACAAGTATTTGTAAATGGAACTAAGTAATCATGACTAAGTGTGAATAAAAAGAAGAAACTCATAATCTAATTGTTAAAGCAAAACTCCTTCCTAAAAAAAAATAATATAAATTCTTACATAATATATAAAAATTAGAAAAAAATGTCAAGATTTAGTTATAATAAACTAAAGAAATTTTAATTAATAATTGTTCAAGCAGAAAAAAAGAGAAAAAAGAAAAAAGAAAAGAAAGGAGGAGAAAAACGAAAAAGCATTTGTGCGAAGAAAAGGTGAGAAAAAAATTACCTAATTGCCTTATTTATAAGCAAGTATGTTTAGTCTAAATATATACATTCATATTCAATATAAATAAATATATTCATTTATATTCAATTCATTTCAAATATATACTTTTCATTTCATTCATATTCGATATCGATTAACGTTTATTTATGCATGCACTTGCATTTGCGCATACATGTTTATGTGTTGATCTGTTTGGCATAACTGACCACAGACAA
>JMRQ01006293.1:0-109192 GCA_000688715.1 Glossina pallidipes | reverse complement strand
TTCAATTTGTCCTTTATTTTTTCTTCTTCTTATTCTTTACTTCTGTTTGCGCATTCGTTTGCCGTTTCTTGCTGTAGCTTGCAAAATCTCAAATTTGAAAAGCAGAATGATCGCCATCCAAATAGCCACACAGTAGTTACAACAACTTTGAAATTACTTCAATATAAACACACACACGCATATAGGTACATTTTTTAAATTTAAGTGATTACATAAGCAGTCTGTCCATCTGACTGTAGACCTAACCGTTTGTTTTCTAGTCTCTCAGCCCATTGACAACAAATAATCAGACAGGGCACTATTTCGAAAGAAAAGTAACATCTTTTAGGTACTTTTCTCACAGACATCTTGTAATCTCCTTTTCAACGATATCCTGTCTGTTCTCTTTGAATTCTTACAAATCGATAAAATTCGGTTCATATGTTCCTTTAAATATCAAGTTTAGCAATGGGCGTAATAGGTCGTCCGTCATATATGCGCGTCATTTCGGAAAACCCCAGAAACGAACCTAAAATTGTAAAACTGGGAATCAGTTAATTGAAAAGGAATATCGAAAAATAGGAATAAGAAATAATTTCTTACGGCCTGCATGTCAGACATCGACATAAGACATAATATGAGTGCAATATTCATTGGAATCGTAGAAAAGTTCAAATTAAAAAGTTTCACGAATGGTCGATTGGTTCATTGATGTGCCCGAAATTATAAAAAAGAAAACCAAAGGGAGCGCTGGAAGGTCCGCATTACAAAGCTGAGTAGGCTAACTTCTCTCCCTCTCTCTCCCTCGCTCTAAGAGGTTACATTACGCTGTCTTAAAAGCTTTGAATCTAATTATACAGTGATAGTTAAACTGTATCTGAAAATATCTGAAGTGAATGAGTTTGAGGTGAATAGTTCATGTTCATGATTATTATCATGTTTTTATCCGCCTGAGTATGTTTTTAATGAAAATTATTGTTGTTTTTTTTTTTTAATTTTGATTTAACCCAAGAACTTTGATACTTGTGTAAAGCTTTGTTTAAGAAAACTACGGACAAAGTTCATGTTTCATAAGAGAAACAAAAAAACTTCTTTTGCTCTTCTTCTTCTTATTCTGCTTATTTTGTCAACTAGCACATGCATCTCAAAATTTCGTAACAAGCGCTAAAGTATTATCAGTGCACAGAAGACAAAAGGACGGGAATTCATTATCATGCCGACGAATTTCAAATGCATACTAAAGAAGTTGTATTCCTTGAATAATAGAAACGACATTAAAATCTTCACGGAAGAAAATGTTCGCTTCAATTAATCTCGAAAAGTTTACTTTACTATAAAGAGGAGGCATCAAGATTTACAGGTGCTCCCAACCGAGGGCGGAAATTAAACACGTTAGCCATGCCCATTTCTTACACAAGTAAGCAAGAGCAGTGCAAGTGCAGAAGCCGTTAAGGGCCTTGTCTTTACCTTTACACCATTACTTGGTGCCCTGTCATCTTTGCATAGACTCCTTGGTGGATATAATCAGTTTTGTGGCTCGCTGGGCACATTGCGCCAGCAATCATTTAATAAAATAAACTACATGTTCAGAGATCGCATTTTCGCCGTTGCGCAGCAAACTGCCAAATGGCAACGATAATGCAAAATAAGCCTGAAATGTCACGGCATCCGAGCCGCTAATCGCAAATGAAGATGAGTAAAGTGGCGATAACTGGTGAAGCTTGAAAATTTGCCAAAGTAAAACCATGAAAGTGCGATGGATACGACTTAAAACCGTAAAAACCATTAATTACTAAACCGCTAATACTATGTCCAAAAATAAAAAACTGTGTCCTTAAGTCCTTGCTTGATAAAACCAATAACCATAATTTTATAAATGCCTCATGTATTCCTATCCTATCAGGATTGTGAAAGCGTATGATTTTTGATTTTTTATTCCATTTATGGTCTATTTTTACTTTACGAAAGATTAGAAAGAAAATTACATTAAAGGGCCGCTTGTAAGTTGAATTTTTCTTCTCGTTCCCTTTTACTACTGCGGCAAACAAGAGAAACTCATAATAATTACTTTTTAGATGGAAAGGGAAGGAGTTAGTAAAACAATTTCCAATACTAACCACACATTTTAGATTTTTATGATTGCAAATGAAATTAATTTACATGAAAATGATTCCACTAAATCCTACTGCCGCCCTAACTCTATAGTCATAGTAATCAATGTGGCAGAGTTGGCAATGATATCGTTTTGAGCAGTGGTATTGAACTGTCAATTTAAATGGTAAATATTCACATATTGTTTACCTAATAGGAGGAGCATGAGTCCAGCAGCATTCAAAACCCCTAGCAACACGCACACGTACTCAGCGACATTACGGTAATGTAAACAAATTAAAATGAAAATGTAGCAGAAAGCCTTCCCTTACAGGCAGGCAGGCAAGCAGGCAAGCAGGCAAGCAGGCAGGCAGCAGCAGCAGGTTTTACAATCACAATTTTAACTACGGGTGGATGTTTAGTTGGAGTGCAAAAAGGCAAAAAAAAAAAAAACCAAAAAAGACAGCAACAACAACAACTATTTCGCATCCATTTCCATGGCATGATTGAGAGCAAAGCTAAGTCTAAGGCTGTTTGGCTCCGGCCAATGCAAATGATAACATACATTCCTATGACGCCCCGTTGAGTAATGAGAGTGCGCTGTTTTCGGGAAAACCAGCATCAACAAAACATACACATTTCGTGCTTAAACTTAACTCAATTGACAGACTTGCTCAGCAAAAGATAGAGAGCAATAGAGAGGGCGAATGCGCACAGCTATGCATCGCAAGTCTTTTTTAATGCACACACAAGTTTTCGCTTTGCTGCAAGTAAGTAACTCAAAAAGAAAAATAAGTTATTTGCTTTAGGTGTAAGTGCCACCGCAAAAGCAAAAAACAAAAAAAAATTCATCTCATATTTTCGCGTTTAGCACTTCCAGTTCTTAAGTTAAACGTTCAATTTTCAGTCCAGTTTACAACTCAGCTTGAGTGTTAGTTACAATGATTACAAAAAAAGTGAGGAGAGCCATTACATATGTATGTATCATCAACCAACACACAACCACAACGACACAATATTCCTGTGTGTGGTAGTAATAACATTTTGTTCCGATATGATGAAAGCCAAGGAAAATGGGCGTGTCTAGGTTTAGTTTCTAGCCAACTACTACTCCATTGAAAGTATGCACAAGACTCTGTTAAGCAAATAAACCATAAAGAGCTTTAAAGGTATGAACGAAGATGAATCTTAATATTAATAGAAGTAACATTGTGTAGACAGAGAGATGCTGCTTACCTATATATAGTACCTGTGCATCTGTGTATGTATGTATGTGTGTGTGTGTGTGTATGTGTGTTAGTGGTTAGTGGATTCTTTGTGTTGGTTGCTTCAACTTGAACCATTTTAATTTAATGATAATTGATTGCTTTGGGGATATAATCGCAAAAAAGTAAAATAAAAATAATAAAGAAAATGAGATAAAACTAATAATGAAAGGGGAAAATACTCGTTCCATGTTCTGTGTTCATTTAATAATAGCATGATGCCTTAAGGCGTCGTTACTCATTTTCATTATATATATATATATATATATATATATATACCTATATATGTATCGTTCGATTACATTATATATATATATATAATAAACTCATTTATAGAATAACAATGACACCAACAGCAACTTAGCAAATAATTATATTTATCAGCTAATGAATAATGAGTTTTACTCAACTATTTCATTATGTACGCTTAAGTGTATCTACGTACTTATTAGATATTTAGAATGGATATAGAAAATTCGTGACCTTTTTTCACCAAAATTTTAACACATTTTTTTTTTTTATATTTATAATTGAATTTCTTGAATCAAAAATGGAACTCTGGCACCATCACTAAAGAACTTTTGCAACTTCGGGACGCAAAAGTTAGCCAAGTGATTTTCACAGACTTCCTTTGAAGTTATATCGTCGCACGGAGCAAGGTCGGTTCCATACGGAGAATACATCAATGTTTCTCAGCCAAAATCTCTTCATTTTTGCTTCGGCATTAAAGATGTGTTTGGTTTGGCATTGACGCGACGCTTTTCATGGGCAGCACTTTACTTTAACTACGCACTTTAATCGTATTGGCTGTTGACAATGGACACTGATATCAATGCTATTGTGGACTTGAATCTTTCATGTAAATACGTCAGTAGGTTTAACAAGTAAGAAAATTAGATTTGACGGCGACCGAATCCTTTATGCACATCACCATTGTCCTATAAAAAATTGTAAAAAATGGAATAATATAAATTTGCATAACCCATAATATGGGTGGGGGGCGTGGTTTTCTTCTCCCTATTTTTGCAGAATCATTTTGTTGACATTTATATCGGGTATATGTTTTAGTTTATCAGGAAAGCGAAAAAAACACGGAAGGCAAAGGTGTTCTCAGTTTTGATTGTATAGAAGTGCGGTCGTTGTAGGCGTGTTTTTTGAGCTGTTTAGAACATTTTTAAACTGTTGTGCGAGCGCGAGAATATTTGCCATAAATACTACATGGTAGACGTACAGATGGACAGACAAACAGACGGAGATGCTTAGGTGCATTCTGAATTTGAAACTGGGCAAGAGTTTAAATAGTTTATGCGATTTGTCGTAAAGATGTTGAAAAAAAAAACATTTTCATCCACTATAATGTTGGTTAGGCCTGGTCAATTTTTCCCATTTTTCTGCAGACACTACAACTTCATCCATAAAATATACGTTGAAATTCTTGTAGATTTGCTTTAATTTATGAGTAATGGGCAAGAAACCAATTTTTTATTCCTTTTGTAAAACAGAAGTGTTTTCACTTTATGCAGCACTACAGGCATGTTCTTCGACCAATTTGAGCCATTTTTATTACCAGCCTGCGTGCACAAACTTTCAAGGCGTCTGGAAAAGTTGAAGTTGATGGCTTTTTATTTTGCGACCAAGAAAATGCTTACAATAGACATTACATTGATGGACAGACAGACATGCTTAAATCCATTCTGATGGTGAGCAACGGTACGGTCTCGGAATCCCTCTGGGTGTTGTAGACGTCACGACAAAATGAATATGCTCACCCATCATTCGATGATGGGCAGAAAAATACCGAAGACTGGATTTGCTCAGAAATACCATACCCTGCCATAACTGGAACTAAGATAATAATTATGCAGTACTATCGCTTATTCTTTTGAGATTGTCTTGTTACATTTGTTCTATGGTTTCTTATAATGTTCCCGAATCCGCCATAATGTTAACGCTTCCGAATCATGAAATAAATATATCAATAATGTTTGCTCCCGTAAAACTCTTGATTTCGCTCGCTCGCAATGTTATAGGCTCTCGAGCCAATTCATGGCCGCTATAATCGATTCAAACGACTTTTGCAAAATGCGGAACGCCCTACGCGAACTAGTGCCAATGGTTCCAATGTTCTTCTTTCAAAGTACTTAACCATTCTAAGTAAGAGTTTATGACTTGATTTTTACGTATTTCGTTTCAATTCCCAATTAGTCTTTGTTTGCGCAATTGGTTTTTGTAATGAATTGTTCCTTGTTGCCTTGTGAATTATGGGCGCTTCATTAGATTCTCATAAGTCAGAGATGAATAGCTGATGAACATCTTAACAACATCATCACCAGAGAATGTGAGTGAAAATTATCCTCGAATATAATTAAGTTTTCAATCATTATTATTCTCGATGCTCATCGTTTTATGTGTAAACACACAAGCGACTAAAAGAAAGTAAAGTTAAAGAAAACAAAGAACCGGAATCTGGTTACACACTGCTAATAATGATAAGTGTAAACGTAAATCGTACAGATGTACATCGTATAAAGCTTAGAAGGATAATATCGCCTCGTGATTGCTTTTTCGTTTATTGCTCCTTTTTTTTTGTTTTATTTGCTTAATGAATCCTTCGTTTAAATGTGAAGAATGATATAAACCTATGATTATGATAGGGAGGGAAATTTTTAATAGCCAACTTTGCGAACATAGTCTTGCTGCAGATATTTTGAATCCAGTGGACAGAGAAGAACGAGTGTTGAAAAGCATTTTATATAAAATTTCCGCTCAGTCTAAGGAGGTTTTTAAAGCGAAGGCAAATCAAAGTGTACGATGCAAACAAAACGTAGGTCGGATGTAGATAAACAACTTTTGGGTATTGGGGCTTCAAACTCTCTCCTAAAACGTTTTTCTCGTAAACTTATTTTTCGAAATAATCGCGTCTTTGTCTTTTTTCATTTCTGACTTTAAAATAAGATTTTCTGCTGAAAGTCTTAGGATAAAACAAAATTGATCGATCTTATGGCCGATTTTCGCACATTTTTCCCAAAAAAAAAAATTCTAATTTACGTCATCTGTATGCCGTACACCGCTTGTGGCACAAGGGTGTCAGAAGTCAACATCGAACCAAGCTTGTCTGTCCGCCCGTCCGTCTGTCTGTCTTTTTCCTTTTGTATTCAAACTACAGACTGCAAATTTTGAAATATTTTGATGAAATTTTCTACGTCGGCCTGTTTTCGTCCAAAGACGAACGCTGTTCGAAATGTTTCGGTTTCGATCACTTTTTCCACTGCTCCCTTACTTTAAAAACTCATTATATGAATAACTATAGCGTGATGTAGGGTACTTTATGGTTGAACGCGGCCCGCTATAGTCTGTTTACTTGTTTTTTTTTTTCTTTTAAATCAATTTTTCGAAGAAAGGGGTCTTAAGCTAGATAGCGAGAAAATATTTGCTGGCAAAACTATGATTTCTAGCTGTAGATAGCCGCAGTTGTGCACTCACAATTGAAGGGCTCCCATCTTGTTTTTAAACAATCTGGAAGCAAAATATTTTATGGTCTTTAGGACTTTTTGTTGTTTTACATAGATTTAGAAAATGTATCTCTTATCTCATAGAGTATTTAAGCTAGAGAACTCTTCATCAAGTCACTTTTACCGCTTTACCTAGCGCTAATTTTTGCAAGAAGGCTTTCTCTGGTACCAGAGTATTTGTAAAAATATAATTTTTATAATATATATATGTATATATGTATATGTATATATGTAGTAATATAGTAGTATTCTCCTTTTGGAAACATTGTCCAATATGTAGAGGAAATACAGAATTAAGGATCACCTCTCAAGCACTTTTTCATATTCGCTGGCAATGTCTGAAAGGTTCTCTTCAAAGTTCCGTTCTTAGAACATACCGGCACAAGAGAATCCAATTCTATTGGAGACGAAATAAAAATTATCGGCACACAAGGGCCTTGCCTAAAGTTCGACGAAAAGCACAAATGCATGCAGCCGGTAGGTGATGGGCGTGTGTTCTTAAAAGTACCAAGCTTTCGAAACCAGCAACTTATTTATTCATTTATTTATTTATCCAAGAGGTGAAAAAAGTATCTCCTACTTATTAGTAACGTTATTTATTGATAACATTATACAGGCGTCGATGAGTCCCTGTAAAATATTCTATATATTTGAATAACCAAAAAATATCCATAAAAAAATTATATTCGCTGGTATAAGAGCGCTACCTGTGTTTATACAGCATCTCCGAATAGCAGCATAGCAGCAGACAAAGCCAAAGGATCCTATTAAAATTTGATAAATTACATTTATACAGCGTATGTGACTTTAACAAGACACGACAAGCAATCTTAACGAGAAATATTTTAATATATTATACGAGAGTTCTTTCTCTTTCTTACACCTCAGATACTTCTCAGTCGCTCGTTTTCCGTTATATCAATGTAAAGTTTATCTCCTTTTATGTGCAAAGTATTTAAAGTGGCAGTTAAAACGAGAAAAAAAAGAAGGAGTCGCAGCCCTGTGTATAACGTTGTTAAACGAAGATTATTAAACATATTTTACCCAAGGGAGTAGTTAACAGTTCGTTAAGTTACCGCATACCGTAAACGTTACAATTACCAACACAACGATACAAAACACTCTCTCTGATAGTACTGATACTGGTTTTCACACACAATATACATAAGATTTTTGGGAGTTCACTCTGCTCTGGCATGAGAAGGCTATGTGGGATTTTAACGCGATACTGTTACAATTTCATATTATTTATGACTTTCACATGTATCGGGGGTGATTGTGAAATTTTTGAAATTATTATATTTAAAATCATCATCAGCTTCATCATCATCACCATCGTCATCATCATCGTCATTATTATTTGTTTTATGGTTATGTTATCGTTTGGAGGTGGACTCACTGATAATGCAGTAAAACGGGAATTTAAAGCAATAAAGATAATTAACATATAAATTATCGCAACTAGTCATAGAATCGATATTTTACAAATTCATTAGGTTGATACAACAGAAATTTCGACTCTCACCATTGCTCTCTCTCTCTTTTTCGCTATCTCCGGCTGTCGCTTCCCTTCTTTCCCTCACACGCTCTGCGTTTTTATACCCATCACAGAAGGATGAGGGTTCGTAGGATCACTGAAGCATTTAACGCCCAGAAGGAAACGTCAGAGGCCACACAAAGTATATACATTCTTGATCAGCATTAAATTCTAGATCGATTTAACTATGTCCATCTGTCCATCTATTCGTCTGTCTGTCTGTCCATTTATCCGTCTGTCCATCTATCCATCTATCCATCTGTGTAATGACTGTTGTAAACATTCCGCTCGGTGTAAAATTTAAGCTATCGACTTCAGATTTGGCGGAAACATTGGAACAGATTGATCTTGCAAATGGGCCAAAACGCTCGAAGGACATGATCACAGTACTACGTAAACTAAAAACAGCGCTCTTTTTTTTAAAGGAGTAATAATTGGTTTTTTCCTCATTACTCATTAACTATAGCAAATAAACGTGCAAAAATTTGAAGCGTATTCTATGGGCGATGCTATAGCATTCGTACACAAAAATGGAAAAAATCTACCCCGCCTACCCAATCTTACAGTGTATCAAAATTGAACTGAAAGCTTCAAAAACTCCATAAAGTATACAAATTCTTCGCCAGTTTCAAATCTTGAATGCACCTAATGCACACGTCCGCCTGTTCGTCTGTCCATCTGTCCGTTTGCGCAACTTTGTGGTAGTTGGGGTAAACATTCTCCCGTTAGCGAAAGTGAAGATGTCGCCCAAAAATTTGCAAAAGAATTTGGAATTGACCTTAACTTTTCAAAGGACTTGCCTACAATGCCCACACGCCTATAAGACAAAAACTTTTATTTACAACGATTCAATATTCAATCATATACCCTTTGAAAGATGGCCAAGGTAAATAGAAGTATATCAAAACTGTTTATCAAGAAGGAACGTACCATGTCTCATATAGCAAAAATTCCCGCAAAAGTGATTTAAAATATTCGGAATTCACAGTAAAAGTAAAAAGTGCAAAAGGTGTGGTCAATAAACATAGACAAAATTTGAAAATTTACGTCATTTCCCCCACAGTGCATAATAGACAAAAAGAATTAATTGATCTAAAACTTTGCGTAGGGTCAGATGTATTTGATGGTTTAACGTCGGTACACTACCTTGACGGTTTAACCCCACGGTGCTCGATGATACACGAGTTAATTTTGTGTAACCGGCGCCCTCTAGAGAGTTAGACAATCCCTATAAGCTAGGGGCCCTCCGAAGGGCCGTACCCAGCAGTCAGGACTCACACATTGGTTAACTGCTGCATTCAAACTGGGGACTGGACATAACAGCTACGACCGCGGTTTCCATATTCATGTAAATATGGAAGCTTCGCCGCGAAGGGTCTTGGCAAGCACCACTCTGCCACCAAACCAAATTAATTATCGCTTTATCCAGCATTGAATTGATATATTTTTAACCCTTTAAATGTACTAACGATTCTGCATATAACGTACGCCGTTATAGGTGTTCCCAGGATTTCTACGAGGATAAACGTTTTCATCATTGGTTTCAAATGAATTAGTTT
Source organism: Glossina pallidipes (assembly GCA_000688715.1). Lineage (NCBI taxonomy): Eukaryota > Metazoa > Arthropoda > Insecta > Diptera > Glossinidae > Glossina > Glossina pallidipes. The sequence continues at coordinate 99,249 of JMRQ01006293.1, read as the reverse complement.
GACATCGACTATTCTAACCATCATTAGGTACGTGAATGGACCCTGCAAAAACCCGCCACTACCTAACTGAATGAACTGTATGAAAATCAACCGTTACGCGCTAAAATAGACCCCATCAGAGTCCGCTTAGGCATGTCCGAGTAAACGAAATTGTACTCCTTCGTTTTGACCCTTCGCTTTTACATAAGTGCGGTTTTTTGTCCCTAATCACAAGTTAATGTGACCCACGTTCCTCCTTTTGACAAGAGTTTCTCCTTTTTGGGAATAATCATGCGACCTTGCCAACTGATGGCACTGTGGTCGCCATCTTCCTTGCCTCTTTTAGGTTGCTTGTTTTGAGTGATCCTTAATTTTGGGTGTGAAACGATAAACTCGTAGTTCATCCATGATTACGAATCAGCTTTGTTGCTGTTAGAGACCCCCGAATGAAAGGACAACCACGACTCGGTTTTTATTTAACGAGAGAAAACACTTGCACGAGATTTTTCGCGTCGATAGTTTCAGTCGCCATGCGATGCATAGCATCACATACCATACATGTCTACCGTCTAATTCCCACAACTTCAGTCGAACGTCAGAACGCACATATATCGTGTTTAGTGTTCACCTCACTTGATACGATGTTTGTCTTGATGACTCTCAGGGTCTCGTTTAACCTTAGCTACCAAGTATTGCCCCTCACACGAAGACTAAATAAAGTTAGGCCGTTTAAGGCCGCCAGGGAGATTTTTTCAAATAGTAACGATAGTCTGCCACATATATTTTGTCGCCATTTAAACAATACTTATAAAGCATTTCATTGGTTTCTTTCATGCTCGCATCGTTTAAGGGAGCGACATAATCATTTCAATGTAAGTTAAGGAAACAAACTGTGTTGCACTGTATTAAACCGCTGGTAAGGCCAGATTTACTATCTAAGGATAGAAAATAATCGGAATACTATGCTGCCGACCTTGATTTCCCTAAAAATGCAGGAATTTATTAAAAAAATACGTTTAGAAATTCATTTTGATTGAGTTGCAAAAGGGCATAAGAATGGCAAAGTTATTCTTAAAAAACCTCAGTGTCCTGTAATCCTAACGTAATCTCTTGATGGTTGCTTACGAAGCTTTCATCCTCATTCGAACGTCTTAAACGGACAGACCGGAGAAGTTACATAATTTTTAAAGCAAAATAAAAGATCATGAAAACTCATGACAAAATTTGATTTGACCAAATTTACATAAGAATTGTAAAACGTCCGCTCCGTTTTCTCAATAACTTCATGTTCTATGGTAAAAGCCCTCACGTCTACTGTTCATTTATTTACAAAGTGAAACGCCGTTAAACGTTTTTTTTTTTGCATTTTATTTCTTTAACGCAAAACAGATGTTTATCCTAAAAAAAACTTTTCACATCCTGTCTTCTACGTTTTTTTCTCCGGCTTTGTTTGTGATTTGACAAATTTCTGCACATATAACAGTCAGAAGGAATTGTTTTTTCCTTGTCCTTAATTGTTAAAATGATTTTATATTACAAACGAATTGTTTATTAATTGATTTTCGATTCATTTGACAATTTTTTCCTATGAAATTTTTCATTAAAAACTTGTTGTCATCAATAATTGTTCTTTTATGAACTCACTGCGCATTTTTTTGTTTTTTATTTATTTTTTTTTTTTTTTTTAATTCTCGTATTCATCTATAAATATTAGAAAATGAAGTGAATAATAATAGCAAGCAAAAAAAAAACGAAAAAAAAAAGAAAGGACACCCTGACACACCACTTCATAAACAACAAACACAACAATACGCACAAAACATAAGAAACAAACAAATTTTCTTATTAAGTGGCTGGCAATTGTTTTGCATCTCCATCCAGAGGGTTGTTTGTTGAATGTTTGCATTGTGCACATTCGCTCATATACACACATATACACACGTATACACACATGCACACACATACCCAAAATTAGCCCATACAGATGTGCTCTTTATATAACAATAACATGTGATTTAAGTACTTAAGTGTGTCACAGTATGTGAGAAAGTCTAGGGTTTAACGAGGGTTTCGTGCCTGTGTAACAAACACAACAATACAATACAACAAAACAACATCGAGAAAAAAGGCATTCAGGTGTTAAAATAGTTGTTTGATGATGTTTGGTTTGCGTTTTTATATCTGTGTGCGTGTGTGTGTGTGTGTGTGTGTGTGTGTCTGACTTTATTGTCTTTGGCGTGTTAAACACGCAGAACACAACTGAATCAAAAAAGAAATAAATAAATAAAAGTCAACAATTGATATAAACTATTGTTAAAGTTAATTGCTTTGAATAAATGGGAAAATGATTTGCAGAAAATTTAGTTCGAAAATGATGAGAAAAAAATTTTCTTTACCTCTTAAAACAAATAATAATAAAGGTAATGAAATTTATCATCACCGAGTGTGATTACATAAATTCGTTCGTTCGTATATTAGTTCTTTATAGGCATTACTTTTGACAGATTCGCCATTGGGAGTTAAGAACATATATACAATATATATATATATGTATGTACTAAGCGTCGCTGGTTAAACTAAAGAAAAACTTCTTCTTCTTCTGCACTATACACAGGGTATTGCAAAATTTACGCAAAATTTGACTTTGCCGCCATTTGTACGGTAAAACTCTTGGCAATCCAAGAAAAAAACCATTAGGCAGCTGTCTCTTTAGGGTTAGTAAAAATGGAGCATTACACGAGAGAGTAACTCGTTTTCATTGTTGACCAATATTTCAAAAATAATGAAAGGCCGGTCAAGCAATCGTGTCCGATATCGCGCTATGATAAGCCAGTTCTTTCCGCCTACGCCTCGAATGATATTGATGTGAACAACATGTGGTTACAACGCAGCGATACCACATGCCACACCTCCCGGCGGACAATTTCGTGATCAAAGCCAGCAAAGGCTTGGAGCCCAATTGACCAATACGTTGCTCCACACATAACTCTATTCTATATACATTATGATTCAATAAAAAAATTACTTGAAAAAACCCAAATGTGAAAATTAAATTCGGTTGGGACCGAATCTTTTACACCCATCACCGTTGAGCCCAAAAGAAGACAAAAGAAGAAAAGAACAAAATTCTCATGTGTGGATGAAGTGAGCGCAGTTGATTTCTTGTATTTTCAAATTAAAAGTTTTTGTCACATAAATATGTGGGCGTTGTAGACGTGTCCTTTGAAAAGTTAAGGTCAATTCCAAATCCTTTTGCAAATTTTTAGGCGATATCTTCGTTTTCGCTAACGCGAGAATGTTTACCACAATTACCACCTAGTTGCGCATACGGACAGATGGACAAACGAACAGGCGGTCTGGTTTAGGTGCCAAGAATTTATATACTTTGTGGAGTTTTCGAAGCTTATGTCTGCGTGTTATAAAGGTATTGAAAAAATAATTAAGTTTTAATATACTATAATATTGGTAGGCGTGGTCAATTTTTCCCATTTTTGTGCAAGTGCTACAACATGCCTCACAGAATATGCGTTTCAAATTTTTGCACATTTATTTGCTATAGTTTATGAGTAATGAGCAAAATCCAATTATTACTCCTTTTAAAAAACAGAGCTGTTTTTGGTTTACGTAGTACTGTGGCCATGTCCTTCGAGCGTTTTGGTCTATTTTCAGTATCAATCTTTTCCAATGTTTCTGCCAAATCTAAAGTCGATAGCTTCAATTTTGCAGCGAGCAAAACAGTCATTACACAGAGGTATAGGTGGACAGACGGACATACGGACAGATGGACAGGCGGACTTACTTAAATCGATTGAGAATTTGATGCTGATCAATTACATTGTGGTCTTTTTTGTGGGGTCTCTGTGGAGTCTCTGACGCTTCGTTCTGGGCGTTTCAAATAGATATACCCCTCATCCTTTGGCGATGGGTATAAAAATCACTCTGTTTTCCATTTCATTTAATTCTTGCGGAAATTTTGCGACGCCCTATATAATAATTGTATGTATATTTTGCTTTTTAAATTAAGCGGACATCGTTCTAGCATTCTGTAAATACTTAGTATGTTGTTGTGTGTTTGCCAAAAGATATATCGATGAAAGATCGGGAAAGCTGAAAAAGGTCCAAATGGCAAGCTACATATCTAGCACGTTCCCGTTGTTTATTTAAATTAAAGTCTGCTCGCATAATACGTCATTTGTATATAACGACGGATATATAAATCCCAGTTTTAAAATTGCCAGGCATGACATTTTCCTCTGGCTTTTTTTCCAACATATGCGAGCATACAATAACAATAATAAACTATGAGGCTTGTTAGCCCTTATTTCGATGACGCTTAAGACGCGGACTAGCAATAAAAAGAATATTAATCCACTAAAGAGATATCTTATGTGCCTCACAACAACTTAATTATCTTCAAAGTTCTTCTAAAATTCACCGCATATATAGGAGAACTTGCCCAGACGTAAAAAAAGCAAATTTTCGGATCCCCGCTGAGGTCAAGCATTTGCTTTTCTGGAAAAAATTATTTAATTCTTTGTAACTGACAACTTGACCACTAACCTACAATCCGCTAGTTACTAAGCGATTAGGCAAGTGACACGTTTGTGTTCCTAAAATATGAAGGCGGCAGGTCATCTCTCTTCTCACAACGGACTGGTTTTGATAGCATAATGTGTAAGAAGAAGAATAAATTATAGGGAAGTGTATTCCGATACTTGAGAAAGACGAGAAAGAAAGTACGAATTAGAGGACGGACATACGGGCAAATGAAGCGACGTACATGGAAAAATATGGACAAAAAGATGAAGAAAAACTTTGTGAACGATCTCAACCAAAAGAAGGATATTCACATCTAACAGTACGAAGGGGAAAAAAAAGACAACCGAAAGAACGATGAAAGATTATACGAAGCGACATATGAAGGATGCTCAAAAGGACAGAACAGACAATAGACCGAAAGACAGTTGGACGGATCAACTGATCGCATCGATAACTTAAAGATAAATGCAAGAGGACGTACATTAGAATGAACAGATCTCGGTAAGGTGACGCTGAGAAAAGGCTTAACCCCATAATGCAGTGAAATTGACTTTTCATCACACAAGTCAGGCGGGGGACTAAATCAAAGACCTAAGGTACGTATAAAAGAAGTGCTTTCTTCCACAAATATACCAAAAAATAGACTTTGGAGAATAAATGTAAAAGCAGACGGGAAGGACAGCAAGGCGGTCGATAAAACGAACGGGAAGTTAGTCAGACAGAAAAGGCGAATAAGACGATTGAGTCCGCATTCTAGTAGTATTAGGAAACAATTCACATTGGACCTTAAATGCTCATAACAAATTATTCAAAAAAGCCTCCATAGTATGATCTACGCGTGTTAAGAGAACTGATCATAAAGCGGGAGAAACTATTTTATGCCGCTTGCTCAATTACTAATTCAATGAGATAGTAAGCCATCGATCAAAGATATCTTGGCGTACTTATGGCTCTTGTTTTATTTACTCTCCCGAACGAATGACGATCGAAATGCAAACAATTGCCTTCCTATTGGGTATGGCTGTCTACTGCAAATTTGGTTTGATGGACACCATGTTTGTTTGGACAATAATTGAGAATCGATCTTGAAGAGAATATTCGTTTCACTCTTACTTCGAATAGTTTGCTATTATTTCATACATAATAAGTACGAATTTTTATAATCTGATCGTCTATCACGAAATCCCTAATTGAACCCGTGTAATTTCATTAATTCTAAGATGATTGTATTTGTGGCTATATGAGTGCGCACTTGAGTGTTTGTGTGCTTGTGCGAACGTTATCACACTCGCCAACTTCGCACACTAATAATCTCTAATGTCTTCACGCTTACTGTGAATTTCAACTGTTCCATCATGTACGAGCTTAAATGAAGGCAAGGCAAGGAAGCTAAAGATAAAGCAGAAGTCAGGAAATACAAACACTTATACATATATATGCCTGCAAAAAGATGCATTGCGTTGCAAATCGATTTGTTAAGTTGCGCCTGCTCAAACAACAATAACAATAATGAAAGCAACAACAAAGTTAGCCTAGTATAGTATATTCAATATGCTTACAATATGAATACATTTCAGCAGCAGTTAGTCAGTCGTGTCTTATTGGGTTTTAGGGAAAATGAAAAAAGAACGAGGGAAACAACTTGAAGAAAAACGTATAGAAACGATCATGATCTCTGTAGAGCAGAAGCGGCAGCAGCAGCAGCATCAGCATCAGCAGCAGCAGCAGCAGCTATAGAAACGATCATGATCTCTGTAGAGCAGAAGCGGCAGCAGCAGCAGCATCAGCATCAGCAGGAGCAGCAGCAATAGCAACAGCATCAGCATTCGAAATAATGACAACAACAACAACAACAACAACAACAACAACAACAACAACAACAACAACAACAACAACAATAGCATGAACAATAACAACCGTGCCACTATTGCTAATATAACAACAGCAAGAATCAGTTCAGCCATCGTCATCAGCAGTATATCTGAAGCAACATAAATTACATATTTAACAAGACCCATTTTCAGGCAACAATAACAACGACAACAATAACAACAACAAAAACAATGGCAAACACACGCATATAGATATGAATAAAGTCCTAAAAAATTACCCGAATGGTTAAAGTTAAATGGCAAGTAACAGGCAAATAACCAAATTGAACAGAACGATCTGACTCGCACACACACACGCAGATAGGGAGAGACAGAACGATAAAGAGAGAGAGAGAGAGAGAGAGAGAAAGAAAGAAAGAGAGAAGAGAAAAAGTTAAAAATCAAATTAGCGAATGTGTTGAAAATTAAAAACAAATTCACGGATAAATTGCATCTGCCAGATACGCAATTATTATGAATTCCTGTAAACGCAGTGCATAAGGCGGCCGCAGAAGCAGCAATAACACACAGCAGCATTGTATAAAAGTACCATTGCTTCATCTTAGGTCATGATGACGATGACGATAATGATGATGATGGTGATGATGATGACGATGATAATGAAGGTAGAAGCGAAAAAAAACAATCACGCTTAAGAGAGAGAAGGAGAGGGGGAGACAAATTTGCTTTGTATGCATGTTCAAGTATATGCTATTGCTATGTCTGTGCATGAGCGTATGTGTGTACATGTGTGTGTGATGTGCGCTTGCTCAGCAAGTATGGCCTAAAGGTGTTGCAATTTGATGTTTTTACGCGCGTTTCTTTGCCATATTCCATGAATTTAGGGATCATAAGGCGTTACTGCATGCATGCATGCATGGATGCATGCATACCGTGTAGCCGATTGTGCAGTGCAAATATTTTGTTTTAAATGATTCTGGACAACACCAACAACACTAACGACAATAATAACAACAACAATAAGAATAATAACAATAATGAAAAAAGAAATAAAACGACAACAGCAATAACAATATAAGAAAAACATGTCGAATTAACACGATACCAGTCACGCATATACGCTCGCTCGCTCCACCATAGTTGTAGTCATATTTGTTTTAAAAATGGATTTTATGAACCATTATTCTCTCCTTCTTAAATCCGCGGCAGAGTAATTAAAATTAACACAAACACATATAAACATACAAATATATATATATATATATATATATACACATTCGTCGATGCGGGCAATAGGAAATAGCTCAGTTTATGGCCGAACCTCGGCAAGTATGCCTTAAAAAAGGTGGGAGTGTTAACAATTAGGGAAAAGGAATAATTTAAACGATCGTTTTCGAAGTTTTATACCCAGGCAATAACAGCAACAAACAAATTTCTTAAGAAATTTCATTAGAAGTAACAACAGCCCTTTCTGCTTTGTAACCTTACGATCATCCTCACGGTTTTTTTATTTCATTTATTTTTAGTTCAGTTGAACTTTTCATTGCTTCCACAATTCACTTCACAGTAACAAATCGCCAAATGAATTATGCCTCTGGATTTAAGAAACAATAACAACAAGAACAACAACAACAGCAGGAACAACAGCGACAAGAATGGTTGCAAAAGTATTTATAAATTATGAATAAATCCATAGCAAACCAAGAAGCTTTACATAGCATCACAATCGTCTTTTGTCTCCGTCCCTCTCTGTTTGTCTTTCTCTTTGTTTCTTGTTGCTACTTTTTTTTTTGTGCCAATATATACGATCATTGCAGTCACCACTCGTACTCCTCTTCATAAATTCTAAAACGATTTAATTTGTTTTCTTTTGATCGCTTAAAGTTTACCCAGTCGCTTGGCCATAACATAGGTACGTACAGAGGCACAGGAATGAATATATGAAGCATAAAAGAATAAGCAACAACGAAAGCAGGACTTCTAGTATAACCAATAAACGCCTCTTGCACGTTATATAGTTAAATAAGAACTTAATGAACACACTTGCTTACATACACAAAAAACCTGAGAACTTTTGTGAAAACAGTACAAGAAAGAAACATCAGTGTTTTGTTTGTTGGCTTAACGGCAACAACGAGCAGTTAGAGTTATATGAATCAAGCCAGCGAGTGTGTTATTGCAAAGGCTTAAAAAACTAAAAAAAAAAAAAACCAAAAAAAAAGCATAGGAAGTGGCCAAACAGTCAGTTAATGCATATATATTTTCATAGGTAGTTATCTTTAATTGTCTAAAAAGTACTTGGCCTTTAGAAAATAGAATTTTTTATAAATTCATTGTAATTTTTATATTTCGTAATTAAATTAAATTAATTTTTTTTTGTTAACGAATAAGCTCAATATTTTTTAGCATATCTAATATATAAACTCAAAATTTTGTATACGTATGGATGAATGTTAAAATAAAGGTGAACAGAATTTTATGAGCACATCGTTTAACAAATGAATTTACAGCCACGCAACGCCCAAATGTCTGGCGTTTGCAATCAAATAAGCTCAACAAAATTACCAGTCAAGAATATATATATATACATGCATACCTATGCAAACTCATATATATATGCCGTTAAAAACAAACGCACAAACAAATAAACATAAAATATCCTTCTAATATGTATAGGAGCTGCTTAATAATAATTTTTTTTTTCTTGCACACATTCTCTTCTTATTCTTCAAAAAAAAAAAAAAAAAAACAAAAAAAACTAAAAACTGTAGAAAGAATCATTCATAACCTTTTATATATAATTTATGTGCGTTTGTATTGAGAGGAGGAAGCGGCACTATCAGCACCAGCAGCAGCAGCAGCAGCAGCAGCAACCGCAAAATTATGAACAATACTTTATACGGCTTATATCCGTATATTTGTCCGTCCGACCTATTTCTTCTATACGGACATTGTGTTTATGTTTCTTATTTTATATTATTTTTCTTTTAATTTTTTTTTTTTTGGCAAATGTTTACACAACTTGTAGCCAAACGCCGTAATAACCACAATTTGCGAAAACAATTAATTTCAAGTTTTTACCAGTTTTTCCCGTCTTCTTCGTTACCTTGTTGTTGACTCGCTGACTGTGTTGCCTCACTCGTTGGCTTTTTTAATACTTTTTAGAATGTATATACGATATAATAATTTGAAAATTACTCCTCTCAGCTAATGATCAATTAAGGCTTATTACCTTTTTTGTTTTTTCTTTTTTACCTAAATTTGCTTTTTTTCTTTTCTTTTTGTTTTTTTTGGTTCTTTTTCTCTTGGTCTTTTTGCAAGAACATAAACACGTTAACGCTGTAATTTGATTTAACTAAAACTATACAAATAAACGATGGAATACCTAACACGGGTAAGCGGTTAACTACAAGTATTAATGTCGGCGAACATATGCACATTAGTTTTTCATGTACACATATAAATGAGTTCCTTGTAATTTTACTTTGTACCAAATTAACTTTACTTGAACCCTACTATCGAGTCTTTTAAGGCAAAGCAAGGAAGCCCTTAAGCTTTTTCAGCTGGAGCTTATCTAACGAAAAGTGAAGAAACACCCCTACGGGGAAGTAAGAAGTTGTTCTAAACATTGCCAATAAGAAAGTAGCGTTCAAAGAAGAAAGTAAGCGTTCAGGTACGCCAGTTTAGGCCAGTTTAGACAAAGCTTCATCCCAGGCCGTTTGAAAAATATTAATTCTTTAACAAAGAAGTGAACCGGTTGAGTATACTGCGTTGTAAACTTTATTACAATAATTTCGAGCATTTTTTTAGCTTAATGCTTGATGCAATAACAGTTTATTGTATCTTCTCATGTATGCGACTTCCCCGCGGCGAACCGTTGCCAATTTGATTCCCATGCAAAAACTATATAACTAAATACTTTAGAGGACTTTCATCTGCCTTCTCGTTAATTTCTGACGCCATAATAAAAGATAAATGTTCGCAGTGTCTGACGCTTCACTTTGCTTAATTCCTGATCCTGATTATCATTTTTACGCTAATGCGAAGTATTCCTCGAAGTAAGTATAACTTTATGCTGTATTGCGAGCGTTTGCTTTGACTGATCTAGTCCATCGGTCCAAAGTTCAAGACAGACCAGTAAGAGCTTCTAATCTTTCTGCCAAATTCGAAGCCAAATCCATAGACGCGAATAGTCGAACAGACAGACAGACTTAGATCGATTGAGTATTTGATACTAATCTCGCATACATATATACATATATGCATTTCACCACACGCGTTCTTAAGACTTGTTACGCTTTGTAAGAACCTTTTGAAGTCCTATGCATTCCTCTTGTCACTCTCTCTCTCTCTCTTTCTCTCTCTCTCTCTCTCTCTGAATTTTTCTTTCTTCTTCCATGAATAGACGGTAGTGAACTTTGCGTGGAATATTTTTTTGTTTAAATGACTGCCAAGTTTCATGGTTACATGCATTGCAATATTGAAAGACTTTTTTTCAGTTTAAACCGACAATTTGTTAATCATTCATCTCTTTTTGATCTTTTCTTCTGAGCTGCAATTTACCTTTTCTTTCCTTTCGCCCACCTTTCTGTAAATTTGTGGCTTTGCTCCATTGCTTTTTCTAACGTTGGGATTTGAGTTGCACTTTAGATTAGGTATTTAAAAGACCTTGCTCTGAAAAAGCAGAGAAATTTCCTCATATTTGCATATACAAGGGATGGTTTGTAAGCTGTGCTTAGCTCGTTGATTAGCCGGGACGGTCCACAAAAATTTTATTTGTTTGTCGGCCAACAGATGCTTGGAGGAAGCTGCTCTATGTCTACTTTTTAATCCATAATAGTGTAGCATTATCGATCTGTCGCGCTCTACCGTAATTCACAATTTATGCTAGATTTACAATTTGACATAATACGACACCTAACCTAGTTAAGATAACCTAATTTAGTTGTAACCCACTTAGTCGTAATTCTAGTAATAACATAGTTTAATTGTATACGTTCTCATTCTAGTAATAACCCACTTTTGTATTAATTGCTTAAGTTAGCACTAAATTATTTATTTATATAAGACACTGACCATACCTTGGTTGGTGACAGAAGCAACTTAGAATTAGACGAATAAATAAAGATTTAATATAAACAAAAAGACTTTAATTTTATGGAGATTCGATACAATAGATCACACATAAGAAGGTCGTAAACCTTGAGGACATCAACAGTAAATCATGACAACATGCGACGCAATGCTTCAGCAGTTTATAATATATCGGTTTGCGAGCGGACGATGACAGCATAGCATCAAATTTTAGCTTTCAGTGCGCGAAATTCAAGAAGACATACATAAAACCCCGAATTTAAAGACAATAGATTTGCGATGTCCATGCTATGCAAGCAAGAAATAATAATGGAAGGGCCAAAAATGGACAGGACGACTTTTACAAAGGTCCATAACACCGATTTTTCGACCCCATTGCCTCCAATTGCGAATGTCTAAGTTCATTTTTTTCGTTATATTTGCTGATGGGAACAAATATAATGTCCTCCTACTAAGAATTGGGCCCTTTCCTTGGCAAATACTAGCTGCCTATCATGTTCTTGTACCAGCGGCTTACCGCGAGCATGGCCATGGTCATTTTATAGTTTGGGTAGGGATTGGAGACAAAAGAGCCGGACACCTGGTGCTTGTGGAAAACATTCTAGACAATGGGGTGATATAAGGATGTTAAAAGTAAGTGCGGACGAACGTGGTATTTTGGAAACATTAAAATTCTACCAAAATGGCTTTTATATAACCGCTCCAAAGTCTTTTGCCTTCTTCGCCAGTCACCTAGCATGAATCCTATCAAAAATGAATTGGAGTGCCATCTGCGAAAACACTCGTATCTCTTCCGACCAAAATCTGAAAACTTGACTACAACAAGAATAGAGTGAGGTCCCTGAAAAAGTATACCCCATCACATATTAATTTTTAATAATATGCTGTTTTGTATCTTCGTATCCTTTCTTATATGAAAAAAACCCAATATTTGTGACGCTATGTTTTTTGAGTTCTTGAAGTTATTTATTTTTCTTGTCTACTGAAATTTATGTTTGGGCTAAGGACTAGATTTAGTAAGCGTTTATATTTTTCCGAACGAAAAAACTCAATATTAATGAGGCTGACTGTATGTCCTTCTTTTCATATAAACAAGAAACAAGCAAGTTACGCTTCTCTCTACTACTATAATATAACCTGCTCCTCCACGTTCCAAATGTAGCAGTAAACTTTATAAAGGATCTTTTTGCTTAAAGAGCGGTGAATGCGTGGATTTCAAATTGATTTCTCTGTAAGAATTTGTGACTACTTTTGGAATTTTCTAACTAACTAACGAAAACACGATTGTTTGCACAATTTGCAGTCAGACAGCGCCTTATATAATAAACAGAATAAAGATCTATATGGTACAGGAATTTTCTCATCGATTATGGAACTAAGGCCACATATCAAAATGAATTATCATCGACTATATCGACTTTTCGAAAAAAGGCGATATGCGGGAAGTTGTAGAAAAAGTGATCCCCTATGACCCATTTTTGATCGTTCTTGGGCCAAAACATTTCAATACAGCAAATTTCATCAAAATAATCCCAATAAGAGCGGACTGTAGTTTGAACACTAGCAAAAAGACGGACAGACAAACGTAAATCGATTTAGAAATTGACTGCAAATCAATGGCGAGTTTACCTAAAGCCCTTCTGGTCGTTGCTTACATTCGCACAAACTAAATACGGCTTTGTACTACAAGTATAGGGTATAAGAAAACCTAAGCGTCGGTAAAATCTGACAACATATATTATATTAAGTAAAATTTGAAAAAAAGTATATATATCAGAAATAATGAATAGTTCCAAGTTGAGCCGTTAATCTATCTGTAATGCCTTTGAACAACTTGGCCTCAGTCTACAATAAGTTTCTTATAATAACCTGCATCCTTTGAATCATTTTTAACAATTTTGTCGAAAAACTTGCTTAAACCGTTCGCTCCCAATTTCAAAATATGCATAAAAAACAAAAACAAATTTCCATATTTTTTGTGCATGATGGCGAATGTTCGAATGTTGTTTTGTGTTCCTGGATATGGTGTTGGATTTCTTCTCATCGTTCGTTTTCAGTGTTAAATGATTTCAGGTGACAATGAAATCATCATCGCTTTCGCGGATAATAAACAAACACCGAAATATTTGATGTGTCTATCATTATGTTTCAAACGAAACGAAAATTCCTAAATGATTGCAGTTAATCCGCCAGAAAGAAATGCTTATTATTTTCGTTTATGTGCTTATGTGTGTATTAAGCAATTTACGCTTAACGTAGACTTTTGCAAAATAATTCGCAAAAAAATTAAAAAAAAAAAGCAGGCAAAAACGGGAGAGAGAGGAAAAAGAACAAGGCTGAAAAAACAAAGTGAAGATTCGACCGGCAGTAGTAGAACAATGCGTAAATCCAAAAATCAATTTAAATTTGTTTGTGTACACAATTTGTAGTGGAATGTGTTGCTGTTGTTGTTGTTGTTGTTGTTGTTGTTGTTGTTGTTGTTATATTTAAGTATAAGAATCGCAATTATTTCCAAGAAATGTTGCACAAATTGCAAAATAAGGAACAGCAAGAACGAATAACAACAACAATACACGAAATGAATAAAAACAATATCAATCTTTACTAAAAACACTGAAGCTGTCATCAAATCATTGTTTTTCACAAAAAAAAGAAGAAAAAATAAATAAATCAACTCATACACACGCACTTGTACAACATTATACTCACAGAGTGGTTGCTATTTTTTTTTTTTTTTTTATTTATTTTGTTTTTATTTCTACTCTGACGACCTCTCATCATTATCATCAGCAAAATACACAGACAATGTACGGACAGACGGACGGACAAACAAACGGACGGATGTATGGAGTTTTTAACAATGATGCTAATCCATCTCCGTTGGCTGCAATAATGCCAAGTTAAACACAAATTTATGCCCGAAAAACTGTCACATGAACATGCAAGCATGATCGACGTGCAACAATAACAACAGCAACTACAATATATAGTAACCCTGCTGATGATAATGACGATGACAATCATAATAATGATGATACTGATGATGGTGATGGTGGTGATGATGGTGATGGTGACGGTTGTTCGTCAGTGTGAAAGTGTCTGGATATAAAAATGTGCCGCGTATTAAGCCAAAGGTATCAAGGACGTGCCTAATACACACATCTCTTAGAGTTTAACGTCAGTTTTTTGCTTACTTCTAACCATCTTCAACCAAGTAAAGACAACAACAGAAATATGAACAGAAAAACATAGTTGCAGATCAATGCATTCTCTCTGCATTGCTTCAGTGGTAGATTTCACTCTCATTACTTTTAAGCTGCAAAACACCTCGCGCCGTATATACTTAAGTATTGAAATGAATAGTAGCTGCCGCTACTATTGATACTTCTGCTGCTACTGCTGATCATTTGCTATAATCGCGCTTTTATGCGCGACAACTTTCAGGGTGAATTATGTGCGGCATCAGTTTGAATTACACAAAATTCACAGAAATCATGCGATAGCTGTGACTGGGTGCCCTGAGACGGCTGACGAAAGGGTAAATGTATGTACAAACTGCTGCCTGGTCAGATAGACATAAAACTCAAAGAGTTTACTGACCATTGACAGCGCGCTCTAATTGATGCAGAACCTCTATAAATTTTTATCTCAGCCTCGATCATCTGTACTCCACATACGCAGCCTAACCATCGCGTACTTATACTTGAGCTCATTGTAGTTGGTATAGTTGTTGTGTCTTACTACTGTTTCCATTCTTTGTATTTTATGTTTCGTGTTTCGTGTTTTGTGTTTTGTGTTCATGTCACAAAACACACAAAAATGACATTTCTACTGTGTACATGAAAAATAAAATAAAATACAACGCACAGTGTACATACATATATACATATATGTATGTGCATATATATAATGCAGGGTTGGCCATCATAATAACAATGGTTTCATTTAATGCTAAACATGTCAATATGAGTCTGTAATAATTCGTTTTACACACAATAAAATCGCACTTTTCTCAACGAATCCATTCTCATTAAATCAGTAAAAGCAACTTTTCAAGTTAAAAGAGGACCAAAGTTGCTAAATAATCCTGGAAACGGAACGGTTTTTAGCTAAAACGTTAAATGTGATGAATGCATAAAATCAAGCACAATTATAATCATCATCATCATAATCATCATGATCATCATCATCTTAATGATGATGATCATCATCATCATGGCATCGTTGCCATCCTCAACCTCAATCATTATCCATTATTCGATGATCAGTAAGTAAGTAAGTAAGTAAGTAGTTTGAGGTTTCTTTTTGCCTTTTTAAGTAACATTTCGACTTTCTTTCCTATTTATTCCGCAGTATATCCTTAAATCGTAAATCTTTACCGACCACAAAGAAATTAGGTTAACAAGATCGACTAACCAGAGACAAACGGATGAATTGAAATGATTGCTTGCAAGCAAGCTATTTATTATATACATACTTGGGATTATGTTGAAAATATTTACCAGAAAAATTATGGTTAAAAGTAATCTTTTAATCAGGATACGTAAAAATCATTACGCAACGGAACGCAAAGCAATAAACGAAGTAAACCAATAAGTGAAACAAGAAGAAGAAGAAGAAAATGAATTTTGAAGACAAGCTTAGCTAGCATCTGCAACTTCATTCTCACAGATGACGGTGTGAAGGCAAGCAAGTGTATAAATACGACTTCATTAAAACCGATAAACATAATAGTAGACGACAATGAGCAACAACAACAATAACAACAATCACAACATACAAGTATTTAGCAAATCTCTAGCATATGCTGTTTATTATTGCTTGCTACCGGTACCAGCGGCTACCATTAAATCTTGATTTTTATTATAATTAAAGATTTAATATTAACTAAATACACCAGCAATACGTGCACAGCAGATGGTAACAAAAGTAATCCTTAGAAAAAAGGGGAACAAATTTTATTTAATGACCCGAGGCACTTATTGATGACCCATTTCAAGTTAAAAAAAAAACAAAAACTAAGAATATTTCTAGGGAGTCATTAATCAACATTCCTTCCGGACGTTTTGACTTCATTTGAATACCATCTAAGCATAGACGACATGGTAATCCTTACGAGGCAATCGCGACTTGACGTACTTACTAACATTCAAATTGTAGGTACATTTGAAGACATTGCCATGTAGACGAGGAGAGTTCCGGGTATTAATAAAGTTTAGTACAAAAGCGAAAAGGATCACATGAAATCTATCATATCAGCCGATGGTAAACGATGATGCGAAACTCCTTCCAGAACATTGGGAACATTGAATGCTCTATAAAACAAGATAGATTGTCGTTACTATAACATCCACAATTGAAGATAATGCGTGCGAAGGGCAAACGCACGAATATCTTTCCGAATTACCAGATATACTCGACGTTATTTCCCCTGCCAGACACACAGATCTACGTAATAGGCGTTAACTGCTTACAAAAGAATTAATTTCTATATTACATAGAGGATGCTCCAAGGATCAAAAAGAACATTTTCGGTCATGAACGAATTTTTTATACCCATAACCATTATCTTCAAAACGATAAAAAATTAAAAGAACTAAATTTTCATGCTTTATACTATGGAGTGGGCGTGGATGATTTTCTCTATATTCAAAATGAAAACTCGTGTCACATTGGCGTGAGGGCGTTGTAGATCCGTCCTTTTAAAAGTTTGGGACACTTTGCATGCTTCGCTAATGGGAGAATGTTTACGACAGATACTGCACAGTTGAGCAGACGGACAGATGGACAGACGCACATGCTTACATGCATTCCAGATTTGAAAACGGCCGAGAATTTGTATTCTCATGAGGGTTTTTGAAGTTTGTTTCATGGGTATAAAAACGAATCAGCATCAAACTCTATCGATTTAATCATGTCCGTCTATTCGTCTGTGTGCTTGTCCGTCCGTACGTTGTCTGTTGTAAACATTCTCCTGGCCGTAAAAATACAGCTATCGGCTTCAAATTTGGCAGAAACATTACAAGTTCTTGTACACAGGTTGGTATTGAATTGATCGAAGGACACGCCCCCAGCACCATATAAACCGAGAACCTCCGTTTTTCAAAAGGAAAGGAAAGATTGGGTATTTACTCATTACTCATAAACTGTAGCAAATAAATGTACAGAAATTTGAACGCATATTCTATGGGTGATGCTATAGCTTTGTACACGAAAATGGAAAAATTTGATCACGCCTACCCAATCTTATAGTGTATCGAAATTTGATTGTTTTTCATTATCTTTATCGCGCGCAGAAACAAACTTGAAAAATCCCATAAAATATACAAATTCTTGGCCAGTTTCAAATCTTGAATGCACTTAAACATGTCCGCCTGTTCGTCTGTCCATCTGTGTGTTTGTGCAACTTTGTGGTATATGTGGTAAACATTCTCCCGTTAGCGAAAGTGAAGATATCGCGCACAGATTTGCAAAAAAATTCGGCATTGATCTAAACTTTTCAAAGGACACGCCTACAACGCCCCCATGCCTCTATGACAAAAACTTTTACTTTGAAAATACAAGAAATCAACTGCGCCCGTTTTATATTACAGAGCGTGAGAATTTTGTTTTTTTACGTCTTTTGTCTTGTTTTGGGATAAACGGTCATGGGTATAAAAGGTTCGGTCCTCCAATGTTTATTTCTCCAATATTGCCAACGACACGAATCAAATATGAAGATAACCCATCATAAAAATGTAAGCTCCACATGACGGGCTAACTTCACGCCAGTAAAAATTTTACTTGGTGCATAACCTTAAATGATGGAAAGGAAACCAAGCTATTTGCGTTTTCTTGCTTGCATAGGTGAAGCTTATGCATGGTTGCATACCCTGATAAATTTCTCTTTCAATGAAACTAAAGCAAAGATGCCTTCGAATTGGAAAGCAAAGTGTGTATATGCATATGCTGTACATATCTCTGTCTCTCTCTCTGTCTCTCTCTCTCTATCTATCTCTATCTCTCTCTCTCTCTCTCTCTCTAAAAAGACGAAGACAAGTGTTCGAATTCGTAGGAACACGCAACTGACAAGTGAAAGGATTCGCTTAATGCTAGTTATGCAAGTTGTCCTCTTAATATGTATTTCGATTTGTAGTATTTCTGTAACGAGTAAAAGTAACGAGTGATTTGTCCATTATTATTCTCATTCTCTTTTTAAGCGTTTTAAAATATTGCCGCAATTTATTTAACTAATAATTATGAAATATGCTGAAATTAATCAGTTCGTTAAGCACAATCGCTTAAAACCAAATAATAATCCGTTACATTTATCAACTAATAAAAACCAACAAATGCATGCTTGTTCTCTAAGACTTGAAATATAGACTCAAGCGATAGTTATTAATCTAGATTTAAATTTAGCGCCTTTTACCATACAATAGTGCAATAAAATACTTTAAACTACGATACATGTAAGCTACAGAGAGTTATTACGAACGCAACTTACTCTCTTACCCATTATATACACACATTTATTAAAATGAACATTCGTTCAAGTACGGAAAACATCTATATTGAGGAAGAACTATTTTACGAATCAAATACGTGATGAAAATTGCATTTAACACTTATCGTATATAGGTCGAGGGAATCGTGGGTAAGAATTGTAGGTTAATTCCTCGATAACAATAAATGTTTGATCTTTCCATGTAGTTATCTGCTCAAAGTGAAAGTTGAAAGTTGACCAAACAACAACCCTTAACAAAGCAAGTAAGGACGCAATCTGTATCCGATTTGAGACGCACCTTGTGCACCTACCATTTTAAGTAACTCCTCGTGAGTAATGTATTTCTCGTGATTATTTCATTTTTTGTTTGATAGTCTAAAAAATATTCAGCCTTTCCACACTTTCGTCCATTTCATAGTTTTACAGTTAGTCTTTTCATTTATTATCTATAACACTATCCCTCACGTTCTGTTTTCTTATAATCTTTCTATTTCCCCTTTTTTGAGATGATTCCGTTTTTTTCTTTACTACTATTGGTTGGGAACATCACGCCCAATTTCAAATTGTATCAGCCCAATTTACCTTTTATTATATATAACAGGTGTAAGTTTTCGATTTGTTGTTTTTTGCTATTCTGAGTGTCGCGAAAAATGAAAGGATGGACAGGCAGACATGTGCAAATTAGATCCGAGTTGAAGCCAAAGCATCTTTCCGAACGTTACAAACAAAATGATTAAATCAATACGCTTTCGCACTTGATTAGCGAAATATGCACCATGTGATGACTTCTAGAAGAGGGATCCAGTATGTTAATGCCTTACAAAGAGAGATTTCATCGCATGTAGGTATGCATAACACTGCAATAACCATTTTATGCGATTGTGTGCGTATGCGTGTATGTAAGGTAATTGAATTGTCATTTTTGTCATATTTCATGAAAATTTCATTAACTTTTACTTTACGATCAAGCTGAAAATTAATAGCTTCGCTTATGTGAGTAAAAGAATTTTTTTATTTATTTTGTTTTTTTTTTGCTTTTGCTTTTATTAAGCGATATAAGTGGCTGTGTGTGTATGTGTATGTTAATGTTGAGTTCATTTATGTGATATAACAATTTTCACAACAAATAAATGCTATTATTAGCACATGACACTCCACCATAATGGGATTCATATGTGCATACAACTGCACTCAGACACAACACCACACGTACACATAAAATGTTAATTTCGCTTACGGCCAAAGTCGGGTTGAAACTGAATGATGATCGACTTTCTTAAGGCTTAGACTGATATATTTTGATTGACTTTATTTTGCAGTTTGTCAGTCCTTATGTATGTTTGAGCACACCGCACACACATGGTAATATCTTTGACTATATATGCATAAGCGCTAGTTAGCGTGTGCATGTGTGTGTGTGTGTGTATGTGTATATATATCAGTGTCTATCAGTGTTGCACATGTTCCATCATTATGGAGTTATTATGATCAATAAGACAAGTTAAATGCTGCAATTAAGTCAATTCGCTGAATCCGTTTTACCAACGTTTGCTTACGCGATTTCTGCAGTTGCTGCTCAAGCAAGCCTACAATGCATATATGACGGCATTACTCGGCATTCATGCGAGCACGCATGCTTGCTTGCTTGTTTGCTTGCTTTCTTGCATATGTATATCGCATTTTGCATTATTTTTAAGGGTTATACACAGTAAGGCGGGGAGGTTATTGTGTTTGTTATACATTTTGTGAAGATTTTGGATTTTTTTTCCTGCTTTTTTTGTTTCTGTTATTTTGTTATTTTTTCGTGGTTGTTGCAAAGATTGTCTGATTTGCCTTTCGGCTGTTTTGCGTAATTGCGCTTAATTTTCCTGTGAGATCATTTAATTTTACGAGCAGGCACAATTGATTATAATGGAGGCTATCATACTTTTTTACAACATACTAAACGCACGCATAAACGGCAATAATGATGATCAGCATCGTCATCATCAGCATCATTATCATCGTCATCATTGGCATCATCATGATCTTACGCTTAAGGTAATAACAACAGTTCAACGTTATTGTTATTATTATTACTCAACATATGTGAAAATTTGACTGGCATTGAGTTTGCCCATCGTGCATAGATCATCTCTTTGTCTTTGCTAAAAAGCCAATTATCTTCACACTGGCCCGCTAAGCTCTAAGATATGATAATTAAGCGACATAGGTAAGAAATGAGATCATGCGACATGTTGAGTATGAAAATCTTAAAAAAATACTTATTGTCACTGTTTAGTGCAAGGCGCATGTATGTAGTTGAAGAAAAATTGTGATAACCAAATTAGTTTATCAAAAAAAAAAGTCCATGGAAATCAAGTCACTCAATATTGCGAAAAACATGATAAAGGTTAACAGAAAACTTCATTTTCATTGCGGTGTCGTCCCCAAAAGCTCTGGTATGCATCATAACCTATACACGAAAATATTTCAAAGAAATGAAGCCACTCAGAATTTTTGATATGCTTTTTCAAGGACATTAAGAGCTCTCAGAAAAATCGAACTTCATTATAATGCCCGGATTTTCTTTTTTTCCTATATGTGTACATATGTGCTTCCTGCACTTATTTAATTTTTATAATTATTGCACTGCTTCGTCTTTACATCTCATTTGTTTATTTGCATAAATAGAGTTCTTTGAGTTTAGCAAAGATTCAAATCTGCACTTTTTAGCAAAGATGTAAACCTGAAAATTTGTGAACTATTTTGATGAGCCATCGTCACCGCTATCGGTAGAGCTTTGTATACAAACAAAATGCTCATTGTGATATAATAGCATAGACGGGGATGACGCTCATCACTATCATGATCATTACCATCATCACCGTCTTCATTATTATCTTAGCTCGGTTACTGATGCTAAGATGCTGATAGCTATCATGATCTGATATTTAAGGTTTGCTGTTATTGTTGATGCTGTTTAGGCCGGTGGTGATGGTAGGCAATATCGCAGTTTGCAATTCGTTGTTGTTATTACATCCTAGACAGTACGCACATGCCGTTGACGCTGTATGCGAATATGCAATTTAAACTCTTCGTTTTTTTGTTCTCCTGCTGCCCTGCTGTTCATATTGCTGCTGCTGGTTGTTGTTGTTATTATTGTTGCCGTTATTGCGCTTATTGTACAAACACAATTTAATATGTTTAATATGTTATTGTTACTTGTTGTAAACAGTACAGCTATTAGCTAAATCAGTCAGTCATCCATCAGTCAAATGAGTGATAGTTGCTACAGTCTTGAGCATAAATGCTTTATTAGGCATAACAGAAAATTACAGTAGGTTTGTTAAATCTTCGAATTATCCCCGCTTAAGAAAATCAAATCATTTTAATCCATAGGCGTCATCAGGATTACTTATATGTTGAGCAAAAAAAAAAAAAAAACTAAAGGTTTTAAGCCTTCAGCTGGTGAAAGTCCGTTTCATAGTTATTCCGCTTTATTCATAGCTATATACACTGTACATGTACAGATATCTTTGAGTGTTTAACGTCTGCACCTGAGGTGTTGCCTTAATCAGACGGGTTGCCTACAACGATTGGCAATCGAATTTAGTTGATCGAGGACCCCTCAGGGAGAAAGACAACCCCTCGCTACCCTGAGGTACCGCAATAGAAAAAGGGTGTGAGTCAAATTCTCGTTTAGTGGTTTGCGTCGAGGCCTATCTAAGTATCTCTTAGATAGCTCTCTGCGAAACTTTGAGGCAACCACAGCCACCACGAATACTCTCCGAAGGGCCGTACCCAAGCAGTCAGGCAAGAAGGCATTCGTCCAACATTCCGATGGGTAGTGTGCATCTTCCTGCCGGAGCAATCCTACTTTGGGCAACCTGACCCCCGTGAACATCCTTTAACTTCTTGGCTTATCGTTCAAGCAAGAACTTACACCAAGCTATACAGCTTCGGGTGATCTCGCACTGTACGCATATAGCACTTGCCTTTCGACTATCCACACGTCCCGGAAGGCCGATCCTTCACTATCCTTTCTCAAGGAAAATAATGCTTCCAAGGTTGTCGTTGCGCAGCACAGCACACACACAGCTGTGCCCCAGCCAGTATTCGCCCCCAGCTTGTATTCGATATTCGCAGACAGGCGACCACATAAGCAAGACAGTCTGATGGCAGCGTATTATGCTAAGCTTTCTATTATTGCTAACGTTTCTTCATACCCTACATCACTTATGGTACAAGACCCTGCAAAACCAATTTAAATTTGTGTGTCTGTCTATCTCTCTGTGTATCGGTCTGTCTGATATGATAGAGTATTAAGCGAAGCTTTCCAATATTGTTAACGTCTCTTTATACTCTAAACCACTTGTGGTACAAGAGAATATATACAACAGCCTGACAGAGTTGAGATGAAATCGATTTAAGCTTGTGTGTCTGTCTGTCTGTCGGTCTGTCTGATATTACAGAGTATTATGCTAAACTTGCCATTATTGTTAAGGTCTCTTTATACCCTACACCACTTGTGGTACAAGAGGATGTATACAAACCCCTGAAAGACTTGACCGGCTGAAACCGTTTTAAGCTTGTGTGTATGTCTGTCTGTCCGTCTGTCTGTTTTGTTTTCGAATGTTCACTCTACAAGTGGCAATTTTTAATATATTTTGGTGAAATTTGTTGTTGTGTTTGAAAATGGTTCCAACCACTTCTTCTATCACGTCGTTACATGAATAACTGAATTAAGCGTAGAGGTGTGTGGCATTTAACGCTATAGAGCTTTTACTCGTTCGCATGTAGAACTTTGTAGCTCACTTGATAAATATGGAATATTTATGTGTCTGCATTTTAGACAACACATAAACACACTCCAAATTAATATAAACAACACAGTTAAGGGTTAAGCCCTTTCTTTGAATTATGACAGAGAGCTCAAAATTTTCTCTTATGCCTAGACTTCTCTAGATCACTTGTGCGCTAAACACACATAACAAATGCAACATACTCAGGATTAGCGTGAATAGTCGCATAAAGTGGTCGCTTTTGAAATTGTAGTCTCAACATTTTTTCTCATTTTAATCTTGCATTATCAGCATGAATAGCTAAGCTGGCACATTGCCAAACTTTTCCAACCCCAAAACAAACTTGATTGTAAATCGTAAAGCCAAGTCTCCAAAAACAATCATAGCGATCCATGGTTTGTCTTATACCCATTCAATGAAATTTTAGTAATTGTTTCTTAAATCCTTGGATATCGGAACTAACGTCACTCTTGACAAGTGAAGCATTGAAAACAATTCCATTGGCAATTTGTTTGATTTCGCATAGAGACGAAATACACTCTCTTCAAACTGCTGACTGGCTTTTCTATTCACTCTTCGAATCCGCTTCACTTACTTTACTTTAATTAATTATTAGCCTGAAATTCATCAAAATTTGAAAAAGTCCTATAAGAAGACCGCTCGCAACTCAACTTACAGAAGCAAATGCAAATATTTTCTGTGCATATGATGAAATGCACATAAAAAAATATTTTACTGAAGCATTTTTTTGTTTTTTTTTTGCCTTATTTTTTTGTAGTCTGTTTACTTGCGATTTTTCTACACCTCTCATGCATTTTATGTAATTGATTGTGATTATGCCTAATAGGTTTGCATTATGCGTTTGCGTGCTTAGAATATTTATGGCCCACTATGTACCTGCTGCATGAACACTTGTCGTATATATACATTATATATATGTACATATGTATATATATGTATTTATAAGCAAATATATAAATATATATATATATATATATATATATATATATATATGTATACATATGTGTGTGTGTGTTAGCGTTTGTATACAGCAACATACGAACAGTTACTGCATGCATTGGTTAATTTAATTTTAGTTTTTCGCCAACTAAGCAACAAGAAGAAAATATACGCCGCAAAAACGCATATAAAAAAGTGGGAAAGAGGAGGGGAGAGAGAGAGAGAGAGAGAAAAGTAGAAAAAGAAAGAAGAACAGCAATGGATTTTTTAAAATAAATAAAGTGATAAAACACACACAACTCTCAAGCGTATGTAAATTCATATGAACCAGACATGCGGACGCATTGGACGGACAAGCGAAAAGAAAGCAAACAAACAAATAAACAGAATCGAACAAAAGCGTTTAAAATATTTTTGCTGAAGGCAGGCAGTGAAGAACAGTAGAAAAAATATTATTTCTTTTTTTTTTTCGTTTTCTTTTTTTTTTTTTGATAATTTCCGTAAAATTAACAAATCAACATAATTTAAATTGAAAAATGTTGCGAAATATTATACACAGATGCACATATGTACACACACACACACACACACACACACACACACACACAGGCAAACGTGCGCGCCTGCATATTTAAGCATACATAAGTGACTATAAAAATCTTTTAACAGCAGTTATTCTAACTAATTTGTAAAGCATACAACAGATACACATACACTGCTGTGCATATGCGTACCTAGTTACATATGCATACATGTATATATATATATATATATGTAATTTGTATATGCCGTCGTTCAAGTCAAATCATTAAGAGAACGTTATTAAGAGATTTTAATCATTCGGTGATTTATTCATTAAAAAGCAGTTATTAGCCAGAAACAAGACAGCAGACGCTTAAACTGCAACACTTTACCAACCCAATAATCACTAGTCCATACTCCTTAAGAGATACTCTACATTCATCTAATCTTGTTGCTGTTCATCTAATGAAAAGGATTTATTTATTCCATCATTTTTATATCTCGTCCGTCTCGTTCTCATTAAATATTAAAAGAAAAGAATTTCATCGATGAATAAAATTTCTTTGAATATATTTTTCCGAATTTGTTTGTAAACAAACTACTATTGTGTAGCGTGAGTGTAACGTGAACTTAATTAAATTTAACATATCTTTTATAATAAAATGCTGAATATTCGTTCGTTATAATGATAAACGTACGCGCAGCATATCGTACGCACGGCAGGTCTTCATTTATGTGGAATTAAAATGCAAAACAACATTTGTTCCTGGAAAAAAGTGCTCAGCAAGCACAAAATTCTGTTGGGCTTACAGTTGGTCACAGTTGTTGCTGCTGTGTTGCTGTGTTGCTTATATTTAACTTGTTGTTGTCGTTGTTGTTGTAGAATTTCAACCGCAACCACTTATAACAATTCTGGCTGCGTCAGCAGCGTCAGAGTATTTTGCGAAAGCCCAAACTTGCCGTTACATACCTACAAACAAACTTGTGTCTAGATAAATGTACGCACACTTGTAAGGGGTTTATATGTGCTGCGCTTGTTATTGCTGTAGTTGTTATTGTTGTTGTTATTGCTGTTATTTATACGTTAATTTTACGGGTTGAGGCCAAATCTGTCCGGTAAATTCTGTCTGCATACGTATGTACGTATGTTTTCAGCATGTTTTTGTGTGTTTTTTGTATGTGTTATGTTTATAACAAAAACAACAAAGACAACAGCAGCAATAGCAACAAGAACAAAAACATTAATTTGTTAAATATTCAACATGTTTTTCCATCAGCTGATTTGTGGTCGACAATCAAATATTTTCGGACTTCGGCATAACCGCACACACACATACACACACATAAAAAAATATAAACCCCATTTGATTATAATATTATTGAACACATGAACACTTAATGATAGAACGATTGACCTGCACCTGCATTAAACCGCACAGGAAATTATATCAAAGCATATTATTTGAACCTTTGAAGAGACATGCGGACAGTCTATAATGGGGTGATGATAAGTAAAAGGTTGCAAACAAAAGAGGACAAGGGTTTATCCCATATCTCTTTAAATTCCAAAATATCACAAAGTCTAGCTTTTTAGCTTGTTATCGCAGTTGCTTCCTAAAAAGCTGCTCTCGTAACGAAATCCTAGCAGCTTGAACCATTAAGGGCGAAGTACTCTCAAGTGACTCTATGGCGTCTATGGACATGGAAAGCAATTTAAAAGTTGAAAATTTTGAAACGATCGATTTACGTTATTACGTCACTAAACTCTTCGAAAACCTTCGATTCTCTTCCAAACATTTTTTTTTTAAATATTTTGAATTTAAGTTAAGCAGAATCTTGAATTGCTGACTCATGTCGTTAATAGCTGTTGTGGATGTATTTAATAATTGAGACTATTTTGATCTCAGCTGCTCACTTAGTCTTTGCAGCACTTTGCTCGGAAATGTCGGAAGAAAGAAAAACAACTAAGCGAAACTAACATGAAGGGACAAAAATTGGAGAATTGTGCTACCTGACGGATGGAAAGACCGAGAGACTTTGGTGAAAATAAAAGCGGAGGCGCACTAACTGCACATGCGGAAGTTTGAATGCGAAACGCATATGCGGATTAAGTGACAAAGATATGGTAAAGCCAAACGCAGGATTCTATAAATAAATATAGAGACGAGGGCGCACAAACACACGGCCCAATAAATTGCGACCACATAACCTATCGACGAAAGGGAGAAGATAAAACAAGCACATAGATAATAGAAGGCAAATATGAAATGGAAAAATAATAGATAACAGGGAGAGCCCGAGGAATGGATGGACAACTGCGACGATGATAGATAGAGAAGAATAAACGATGAGAAAAAAGGCAATGCACGAGACGGGACTTAGAGAGAAAGGCCCATACGGAAAAACGAGTGGTCGGGCACTAAGCGGTAGAGATATGAAGATGCCAAGGACGGCAAGACGATAAGAATGCGTAAACGCAATGAAAGGGTGAAAAATACAGAAAAGAAGGCAAAGTGAAAGGACTAAGTAGAGGTGAAAAGACGGGTTAGGAAGACGGGAGAAGACAAGCGAGCAAATGTAGAAGGACGAAGGTGAAACATATATGACGCACACGAAACGATAAGAGGGAGCCAGGAGAAAGAAGCGGACGATGGAAACGGGTAGATGTGAGGGAGCGTACACGTTACGGAGTAACGTGTATAGTAAGGCCAGACCTGGACAAATAATCAAATGGTATGGACATTTCTGATTCT
Organism: Glossina pallidipes; assembly: GCA_000688715.1. Lineage (NCBI taxonomy): Eukaryota > Metazoa > Arthropoda > Insecta > Diptera > Glossinidae > Glossina > Glossina pallidipes. The sequence goes on along the minus strand of JMRQ01006293.1, from coordinate 71,300 downwards.
ATTTGGGATCTCATGGAAGTGTCTTCTTTACAGCGTTGTCATGTTGATTAGCTCTTCGCTAATCATTAAAAAAATCTCTCTTCTCATCATAAGTACATCAATATCCTGGTCTCCTTGCAGACCTCTTTTATACGCTCTGTTGCGATGTGCGCGGAGAAACATTGCAAGAGCAACGTTGTAAGTAAAATGCATCTGTAATATTTAAGTTTAAGTCGCGGATACAACGTAGACAAAAAAGAATGATTGCACGTTGTATAAAAATTAAACTGTTATAAACCGTTAATTTATTTTATTTTTATTTTTATTTTTTTAATTTTCTTATTCTTTTCCGATTATTTAGAAATTATTTAATATCGCATAAAAGCGTCTGATAGTCTTCGATGACGACCAAATGTCATTGAGAACCCTTCAGACATAAGTTATGATTCATTAAAATGCTTCCTTATGGGCTGTTCTTGTTGCTGTCGTTAGCGTCGTTGTTGGTTGCTATTCACTGACGAAGTCACTGTAACTGTGCTAAATTATATAATATATGACAACAGTGTTGGGTAATAAAAACAGCACACAGTATACATAAAATTCTATAAGCGCGTATTCTTAAGACGAAGTCTAGAAATAATAGCAAAAGTTATGTTTTTTTAACTTTGATTGCCTAATTTTAGGGTTTGCTATATATTATTATTAATTAGTATATAATTAGTGTGTGCGGTAGTAGTAGCAGTAGTAGAAATTTGGTTGTTTATACCTAACTATGACCTAAAATGTTATCTTATTGTTTAGTGTTTACCGAGAAAGCTATTCTACCCAACACTGATGATTCTTTCTGTGAGCTGTTTATAAATAAGCAATCAACGTGAAAGTTTATTGCTAGCATGCACACATTTACACGTTTGTGTTCCTTGGCGCGTCGTCAGTTGTTAGGTTGATATACAACAACTTTGAGGAAACAATTTAATTTGTTCACTGCGACTAACAAGTATTTATGCTAATGTTGCACAAATTGTATTCTGGCACTCTCCAACCGTACAACAACACACCAACAACAAACCAACTAAAGCAAAGCAAACTAAACCATTACACGGTCTTAAGTATACAGTGTTACTCATTCGCGCGCTCGCATACACACGCAATCACGTACAAGCGCGCGCACACACAATATATATTTATGTATATATGTACATATATATATACATTTACACGCAAACATATGCTCGCACTTCAAGTCTGCTTTGTACACGTTGTTGTCTGTGCTGCCATTGTTAACTTGTTGTTGCTATTCTTGTTGTTGTTGTTGTTAATGGTTTTTCTTTAGTTTCTGGTGCTGGTCAATGTAAATATTTACGAAGGCATTCATTCAATAAAGTTTATGAGCGGTTAATGATAATTGTTAAGTGTGCAAAGCGGAAAATGCAAATTGTTATTGCAACAACAAATGAACCTTATCTCTGATGTTGCGTTTCTTGTTGTTGTTGTTGTTGTTGTTGTTATTGTTATTGTTGTTGTTGTTGTTATTATTGCTGTCTTGCCTTGCCAGAAGACAACCGAGTCTACTATACAATACATCTAAAATAAAAAAAATGGGGAAAAAAAGAAAAAACAGTGTACTGTTTGTTGTATTTGTAAAGTATATATGTTAAGCATATATATCTTTTTGTTTCTTTTCAAAAGGAACAAATTTTCTTATGTCTCAGCGATCTTATGGACAAACTAATACAAAGATAGAAGCCGTTAGTTATTTAATACATTTTTTATTATATAAAAAAAAAAAAAAATGCATTGACATGCAAAGGACAAGGATTTCGTAAATGTTCCGGTTCAAATTTATCGTTTCATCAATACGTTCTAATAAAACAAACAACCAAAAAAGCAATCTTTACGTTACCTTAACGCACGCTTTATTATTAAACATGTGTTCATAACACGATTTAATTATTTTTTCAAGTTATTGCGAAGGCATAAAAGAGTTTAAATAAATGTGAACGAGGAATTTACAAAAACCATGAAGAATTCTTAGAATTTCACTTCACACTCTATCTACGCTAATTGAATGTTTGAAATTTTTACAGCACCTAAGTACACATCCATCCATAAGAAGCCCTTACTCATCGGGTGGTCTCGATAACAAAACTAATTTATTCATATTTTACTTGTGTGATTAGTTTACCACAAATTTTATTGCATTTTCACATAACATTAAGACATGACAAAAACGGGCTCAACAATGACGCACCCAATCTGCCTGGCGGAAGGGTTGCCCCTCGCTGAGCAGCTCTCCATTCATTTGTGTTTGTCATCCAGGAAATACGATTATGTGGGGATGTCTGTTCCGATATCTCGGTCAATTAAGCCGCTTACATAATATTTAGTAGACTTAAGTTCCGATCGATGTTTTCGGACATTCGATCTCACTCCTGGCCTGGACTTGCATGATATAACAGAGTCTTATTGAAGCATGTGATATGTGGCGTGGTCCCGCTTTAAATTCAGGGTTTCTCAACTATATTTCAAACTTCGACGCAGGCAGTGCAATCCACTCGCATACAGTGCTGAAAATACCAGAGCGGTACAGCCTTTCCCCTTCCTTGCCTGCACTTCTTCAAAAACACCAAAGGCCATAGAAAAGCTCGAGCACGTGACACAGGAAATTGTTAAAGCATGGAGTAAATTCATCATCCCTGCCTCGCTTTAACTTTGATCTGTTCCCAAGAAATTTCTTAAAAAGCTTTCACATTATAAAAGCTTTTCGTCAAATGAAGCTTTCAAAACGACGCACGATAATTATTTTATACTGTGAACCGATAAGTAAACAGATCAGTAAATTCATTTATTCCGAACATAATTATATATACGTAGTTGTGACCTTAAACGAGTTATTCTTGTAACGCGTTTTTCAAGACAGCATGTAGACTAACAAAGTAACATTCCAAAGAGGAGTATATGGAGAAGTTTCGTTAAGTTCATGTAAAGGATCACTTTGTTTTTTTGTTCGAAAACTAAGCTTTTTTCCCAATTAATTCTTTTTCTTCACATTTAATGCTATACTTAATGCGCATCTCGAGTATTATATTTTTATTAACTATCCTTTTGTACCCTAAAAATGTCTGGCGAAATACACTTTCCTCTAGTATGCTGGAGTAGGATTGCCCCTTAACGCAGAGCAGCTTATTAGACAGAGCGAAGCATTAGTCTTGATCTTAACACTAGTTTACGTCATAGGTGTGCTACATTAGTAGCTTGAGTAGATCGTCCATCTGTCTGCCATTTGATCAAAGCCGAGAAGTTGGTTGCAAACCCTTCTAAAATCCAACATTAACTTGAAAAGTCATTAGTCTTTCTCGTAGTTACGAAAACCCTAAGCTCCTCCAGTAGCTCGCATAATAATCTTACACAGGTTACGTTAGGTTACATATAATATATATAATATATAATATATATATATATATATATATATATACATATATATATATATATATATGTATAATATATATATATATATATATATATATATGTAAATCTATTTTTTTTTCTTTTTGCAGGCAAGTGTTTATACATAAAGAATTTCTTTTTTTTCACTTTTGTTTATTTGTTTATTTTTTTTTAAAAGACCCCAACTTTTTTATTTTTCTTTCATTATATAAAAGTTTTTTGCTTAAGTCTTTCATTTTAATACATATACATACATATATATACATACATATATATATAAATAAATATATTATGTCTAGTAATACCACCCGGCGGACACCTGACCAAAATTCAAACGTTTGAATTGAATTTAAAACGATTCAAGCCTAAACATACTTGTCTGTCGTTGGTATATCATCGGTGCTTATCATGTCTGAAATTGGTTAAGAGCGCATTAAGAGCGCATTTGACTCTTTTTGTACTTTCATCGGCCAATTCAGGCATTAAATGTTAAACGTGACTAAAAATTTAAAGTAAACTTGAATTCGCCACACGCAGCCATATAACCCAACCGCCACAACAAACAACAAAACGAAAAAAATTTTGCATAGAAAAAACGCCGTCTTTCAATTTGCAATTTTATGCAGATGATCAACATGCTTACCCGCATTCATACGTTAATTTGTCGTTTACTTTGTAATGGAAAATTAATAAGTTGTCAGTTGCGTTACATTACGCTAGCGGGCTCTTGATCTTACGTTTAATCATTAAATCAACATTTTAAACAATTTTATATGACATGTCACACATTTTAAGAAGAAAGTAAAGAAAAAAGCAAAAAAAAAAAAACAAGAAAAAATGCCTTATGGTGTTTAATGCTTAATCACATATATAGCATTTAAAAGCTATAAGGAAAAGGTTGTAGCCTTTGATTTCCCCTTTGTTAAATAACCATCAAGGAAAAAAGCAAAAAAAAGCAAAAAAGAACAAGAAAAGGAAGAAGTGAACTGCAATCTTATAACAAAAAGTATGGTAATAAGAAAGACGATACAATAAACACGTAAAACGATCGCTTATGTTATAATCACTGAAAAACCAATCAAGGATAATAAATAATCTTTCAAGTTGAGATATTGAAAATTGCTCACATTAAATTATATTCACACTTTGGCCCCCAACTGAAGGTATTAACCACAAACAAAAACTATATACATAAAAAGGAAGAAGAAAAAGAAGAAGAAGGAGAAAGAGAAAATCGACATCCTTTACTTATGATAATATAACGAGGAATGAAATCAATGCACACCAGCCACAGTGAGTAGAACTCACTCATTATGCAGCCACACAGCTATACTTATAGATGCAGTTACAGCCTTGGCTAAGGCAGAGGAGGCTTTAGCAAATATAACGAACATATATTGTGTTTTCAATATAAACTGAAGAAGAGAAAAGTAAAAATGAAAACAACGAAAGACGAACTCTTGCTGATCTTGCTTAGCATTATAGCAATAGCGACCAATAACCAATAATAATAATAATAATAATAATAATAACAAGAACAACAAAGTCAACATTATATTATAAGTATTAAGAATAATACTAACTAAGCATGTATTTCGAAACAATTCGCAGTAAAAAAACCATAGCAAGCCAGAGTAGAACAAACAAGAAATGAAATAACAATCCAATGATAAACGGGGCATTAAAGCGTACACATACATATGAACGTTAAAGGGTATCGTGTGGCAGCTTAAAAAAAAAAAAACTCTACATCGCCGTTGTTGTTATTGCACATATCAATGAAGTGTTTGTATCGCTGTTGATGATTTTGCGCTAGTTCTGTTGCCGCTGCTGCTGCTGTTGCTGCTGCTGCTGCTTATCATAATAACAATAATGTTAAAGTGGCAAAATGGCAAACTATGTGCAAAATGCATAAAATATATTTTAATAAATACCACCAAAAGCCAAAAAAAAAAACCAAAAAAAAAAAAATACATATCACAAAAAGAAGGGAATCAAAAGCAGAACGCACAACAGAATATACACATTTTATACACCTACTTAACAGCATGCATATGTTCACATATAAGCAAACACACACACATCAGTGCGTGCTTTTTATTCGATTCGAATCATTTGATACAGATGTTTAAATACATCTTCTTCTTCTTCTTCCTCTTCCTCTTCCTCTCCTTCTTCTTACTGCTTCTTCTTACTGCTTCACTACATCTACCATACCATATTGCTGGGCTGCTTTGGCTACGCAAAGCTCTGCCGTTTTATCTTCATTCTTTATACACTTCAAGGCTAAAGATGATCTGACAAAGTGCTATATATTGGTTTTAATTGTAATATTGTGAAGTGTTAATAACAATTTTCTCCAGTCAATATTTGATTTAGTTATTAGCAATGGAAAGGGCATACTCAACGACCGACCTCTTTTCCAAACAATAATATTTATGATCAATTTATATATGTAGTCACAGATAACATACATACGTTACACGATTTTTTACAAGAAAAAAAAAAAAATCGTATAAGAAAGATGTGCATTGAGTCCATTTCGCAGTGCTTGGCCTTTCTTCTTCTACTACTCTACAAAAGTCACAATAGGCCCGAAAGTCCTTGGCGATCTGCACACGTGACACTCTTTTTTCAAGCTTCTCTTATAAATATGCAGGAACATTTTTTCATCGAAGAAATAATCCTGACTTTAATAGAATTAAGATAATTTTAGAATCCCTTCACTTGTTATTTATTCTTGGTTGTAATAGCTTGTCAGGAACTCCTTCCAATTCATTGATGTGATTAACGTTTAATTTGTTACTTGAAAATAATTAGCATCGGAAAGTAATTTCATCACCAATAGTCACGAAGACCTGACGAATGGTTATCTTGTCGTTGAAAACAAAGTAAAACGGAAAACAAAATAAAAAAGGAATGAATGTTGCAGAGTAAGCGATTCCTGCAAATCTTGCAATTGTTAAACAGCACTTAACTTTCACTTCCAACAAATGCTCATAGTTTAAGAGGCCGACTATTTTCCCAAATCCAAACAGTTTATAGATCTAATAGATCTTTCTGTATATAACTTTAAAATAAAAAAATTTGATCGTACGATGATCTCGTGGTCGGCGTTGGCGGCATATATTACTTGAATTCAATGGCAATAGAACTTTTGTAACCTCCTTCAGCACTTCGATAACGTGGATCTGGGAATAAAAAGCCAACCATTGATTGAAAAGTCAAGGCTGTAAACGATCGCAAATTTCTTTCCAAGCTTCGAATCAAATCTTATTAATTTCAAGCCACCTTTCATAACATTTATAGCAGTCGTTCTCTGCATTCTTTGATTCCTTACCGGACAGTAAACAGTTGAGACTTTTGTTCAACAATAGATGCGTAAAATAAAGACGCTGAGCTCGGAATATTTCTGATTTCTGCTACATTTTTTTTCATGTTAAACAATTGCACAATGAGAAAATAGTTCGCCAAATCATCGACTAACTTTATTGGCATCAGTGAACAACAAAAATCTTCAAGTCTTTGTTTCGCTAGTTGAGAGTAAAAGCCCGGGGTTCAGCACAAGTATAGAAAATTCTTTTCCTATTTTTCTCGTTCTTTTCTTTCAATTTATATCTTTTCTTTTCTTCCTCTGCAGCTTTCTACCTCTAAGCTGCTCTATCTATTCTCCTTAGAATTCTAATTCTTTCCTCTTTTCTTTCAAACATCTCTTTGCTCTTTTCTTTCACACCAATTTATGGACAGGGCAAAAAGTTAACCCGTTTCGTAAAAGAAAGTTTGGCCGTCCGTCTGCCTGCACAAGGATCTTTACGCGTATCTTTCTATAACAGTCCGCAGAATGTGCGTTGGGTAGAAATTAAACCTCCTGTTGTCGACGAACTGACTAGGTTTGCAACGACACATGCCTTTATTCGTTACAACCTCCGACCATGTGAGCTTTTGACTATGCTAATTAAAATACTGTTTTTTGTTGCTATTGAAAAGTGTAAAGTGTTCGTTCATCGCTCATACATTTGTGCCGGTTCGTTTTTTTTTTGCATATGTGACCAACTGACGAACTCTGCATTTTTCAAACCATTTCAACCAAAAAGAAAGTAAATCGAAAAGGAAGAATCTTTCGCAGAGTTTCCAGCTTTACCGTACTTCATGGCGAAAGATAGCTAACATTTCTTTTGTAGTTCCCTTTGTTTCTAACCCCAAAGTGTAAATGTTATTAAGGTTTATATAACGTATTGAGTAACGAACCATTTCTCATATTTTACGATTATTTTAGTATAGTCTTTATAAGGGTATAATTTAATGAAAAAAAGCAGGTAAGAAAGTCGTGCTTGCCGCGGGCCGAATCTCTCATACCCACCACTAGCTTTTAGCATTCTACTCTCGAGTTCTTTTATTTGATACCCGTATCGATGGTATTCGTGTAGGCATGGACGATTTTTTCCATTCTTGGACATACAGTGTTCGTAAAGTGCTTCGTAAAGTAAACATAGAGAATTTCAGCCTTCTAACTGTTTTAATTTCCGGGTTATGAGCGACAACCAACAAATTTTTGTAAGAAAAACTGAGTTGCGTTCAATTTACGCTGCACTGCTCTCTTTTGCTCTGACCAATTTGACCCATTTTCATTACCAACCTGCATGCAGAAACTTCCAATGTTTCTGCCAAAATTGAAGTCGATATCTTCATTTTTTCCGATCAAGAGAGTGCCAACAACAAACACGCCACTGACACACAGACGGACAGACATGGCTTAATCAGCTCAGGATAGTGCCAACAACACACACCACGCAGACGGACAGACATGGCTAAATCAACTCAGAATTTTACGCTGATCAAGAATATATATACTTTATAGCTTCTCTGAAACTTCCTTTTGGGTGTTACATACATTGTAGAAAAAAAAAAAAAGGAGAAGACACCCCACATTACACTGATGGGTATAATAAATAAATTCGTAAAAAGGTCGGCGAGAAAATTGCTCAAATACTCTCTGCTTAGCAAGAAATGTTTTTCATTAAAAATATCTGCCAGAGAACTTTTTACACCTTACTTTTCCATCCACTCATATCTTTTCTGTCCTTCTGTTGCGAATCTTGCCAGAAACGGTTACTACTATGGAATTAATTGCGATGATACTATTTTGCATTTTGTTTTTCTAGTTACCTGCTATCGCTCTCTGCTTTGGGAAGGTACAGGCCGGGTAAAGAGTATCTGCCGCAAGTATTAGTATCCACTATCTTGTTTCAGTCTGTTCTTGATGCAAGCAATTACAGGCTGTGCAAAAATGTTTGCAGCAAATACAGTTAACCAGGTTTTTTCTCTGTTGCTTTAGCTTCTTTGTAAATCTGTTATCGGCCATCAATTCGAAAATTCAGTCGGCCACGAAAGAAAAACTCCAGAAAGTGCGAATAACTTCGTTTATTCTCTTTCACGTTAGAGTTCTTTATTTCCCCCTTGTCTCAGTCTCTCACTTGGAGACAGTACAACACAGCGTGACAAGTGCAGGAAAATGCGATTGTTCTCTTCGCGTTTCATTCTTCCACCTACCTGTTGTAAAACTCGAAAGGACTAGGAAGACTATACACGGTAAACAAAATAGTGACCACCAGCATGCGTTTAAGTTTTATGACTCGAAATGTCAGATGTTATCAGTCCACGACTTAATTACAAACTTCAAACGATAATCTTTTTATTCTTCAGTTATTAAACATTCATATATATTTTATCACATCATAAAACATTAGCTTGTGATCAGCGGTTATTGAGAGTCGGCCACTCGCTAAACTGATAAATACACCTTAATGTGTTCATATTAATTTAAACGGATTAAAATGCTCGGATACATGAAACCGACCAAGAAACCGAAACGCAACCATACGCGCGGCTCATAACACATGCAAATGAATAAATGTCTGCAAAGAATATAAAAAAATGTTACACAAGCATATAGAAGCACAAAAGTTTGCGATATAAAAAAGTTAGTTTAAAAGGTATTTGCTCGCTCACAATAGAGCACAAGCATGGAGGGAAAAAAGGCTATATATGTAAATAAATGAAGCAAATTAAAAACTATTGAGCCATGCAATAAAGACGGAAATATAATTGTCGAGCCTCGAGCCAAAGAGGGTCTGAATAGAATGAATAGTGTTTTAACGTTCGTTGCTAGTCGGTCTTTATATATTTTTCTTAAATTTCTTCGAGCACTAGCATTAAAAGCGATATTTAAACTTGTGCTTCTGTTGTACTGGTCTTATTTTCATGTAACTCAAGTTCAGCAAGCAAAACACTACCGTGGGACCACCGTTAAGTACCTTCTCACCATACCGTTCTCCAATCCAACGATTTTTCCAAATAAGACCTTATATGGGAAATGGTCGAAAAAGTGGACGAATCCGAAACATTTTCAATGGCATTGACAGTTGGTCCGAAATATTTCAATGTAGCAAATTTCATTAAAATATCCCAAAAATTGTGGCCTGTAGGTTGAAGAAAAGAAAACCAGACGTACAAAGAATCATTTTTTGAATAAAAGGTGGATCTGACTCTAGTTTTTCTAAGTGGTATGTACATCCGGATATACTTAATTTGCCGTCAATGGTGTAGGGCGTAAAAACAAAAACTTTGATTAACTCTCAAGGATGCTCAGGCTTTCAAGAATTCATATAAAGTTTCTTTTTATGTATGACAAGAACATATTTGATAAGTTAGATGTGTTACTTAACTCGTCAAGGCTCAAAACCAACAACTTGATTATCGTTATGTTAATTTTGCCATTTATCATAATTAACGTTGAACAAATGAAATTTAATTTCATTTTACCAACGCGTTCGTTTCCATAGCAGAATAGCAATGGAATCGTTGCATCGTTGATCGTGTACTGGCGCCAATAATATGAAAAACCGAAAAAATGCTTCAAATCTTCTGCTTCGTTCGAAAACCGAGTTTACTACTTTTCATCAACAGCAATAAATTGCTATCTGCTGTTAAAACTTAAAAGAGTTGTCAGTCATCACAGTCATTCATTCCTATTAACTGAAGCAGCACACTGCACAACACCACACCACCATCATTATTATCATCATCGCCATCATCATCATCATCGTTGTCATCATCATCATCATCAGCATTACCACTTGCACATCAGACAGATCAGTGACTAACCAAACACTAAAGTGAAATGCATCCCGAGGCAATATTACAAAATTGTGTTTAATATATTAAAAAATATTTGGTCATTAATCACCTAAGAAGATGAGAAAGAAGCTTTTCTTGGTGTTGCGTTATCTACTGATAGATATTATTAGTCTTCTCCTCTCTCTCTCTCTCTTTCTCTCACTCTCTCTCTCTCTCTCTCTTTCTCTCACTCTCTCTCTTGCCTGTGCCACATAGGGTTGCGTAGAGCGTAGAGGAAATACATTTGGAGTTCAATTTTTATTAATTCAATTCAATTAAAATTTATTTCATTGCTTTTTTATCATGGTCCAGGCTTTTGTCCTCCTCCCCACCAACTGATTGGGTTATACTTTGTTAATTATTACTCAACGATTTCCATGATCATTATTGCGTTCTAATCAATATATTGTCGAGACGAGGAAATTACGTTTCAATAAAATTGATATTGCAAATGTAACGTGCTATGTAAACATAAGCATAAAGAGACATCTTGGCAGCCCAGTAGGTAGCCAAAAAAAAAGGAGAAAATAGAGCCGAAAGCCTGAAAAAATTTCTGAAATCATTTTTAAATATCCTTTCACAAAAAGCGGTAGTACTTCGCAAGCTTGTGAAAAAATTGTTGGCACCCTCTGCTCGACCAATCCATGAGAAAACCCACGAAATGAATCAGGAAAGTGAGGAAGGTCAGAGCATTTCCTTTGATCAGCTGCAAGAAAGAAATATTGGATCATCGATGTAAAGCTGGATACAAAAACCAAGATCGGCATTTGGATTACACATGGGGTTCCCACTGCTCTTGCAGCGAATCTAAATTGTACCGTTTTTCAAAAGATCGCTAAGGGGCCATGAAATATAGTTTACTTACGAGAATAACGCGGAAAAAAATATTACGGTCCAAAAGCGAGGTTGGTTAAGTACGCGTTGATGTCACAGAAGGAAACAAACTGCATTTAATTGGATCGAATGGGAATGGCGCATCATGAAGTCGTCCAATCAGAGCTGACTCTTAATTTCGCGCAGTAGGGGATACGCCATTGTCGCGGCATTGCCAAAGCACATCGGGCGCAAGCACTCACAGAAATTGCAATCACAATTAATTCCCGTATTCTGAGCGATGCCGCAGAGACATTATTTTCTTGGCGGTTTGCGGAGCTTAGTAACTTGGTAACATAACAAACCAGATAACGGGACGCATGACTATTTCTTCAAGATACTAAGGATGATATAGATTCAAAGTAACTATAGGAAGACGCATTGCATTCTTTCATGACTAGTGACCGATCACCACGTCCGAGCATATCCTTAAAAGTAATTTCAATACTTTTCGTCCACTACCTATTCAAGGAACTTATGGGGCAGGCGAATTATTTTGCTGCTCGAGAAGAAAATTTCATTTGTTGCTTCTCTTCTACTACTCAGGTAACAAAAGGTCCTTAGATCTTTGTTTCTTTTTATAATCATTCGTTTCTTGTAAATTTTCAAAGACAAACTGTTTGCATTTTTCTTTGTACACACACACAACATTTTCGGAAATCTCTCTCTCTCGCTCTCTCTCTCTCTCTTCATAATTTTATGTCAGCACGACGAAGTTCAGTTTCCAACAAATTCAACAAAGTTTTTACTTCTGCATGCGATTTTCACAGCACTACCTCCCGCTTAACGCCCTTCGTTCCGAGGAAAATCATTTTGTTACACTGCCAGTTTGTTTCTATATAATATCTTAAGCATTTCTCTGGAGGTCTGGAATGCTTTTAAACTATCCTTCATTTTCTCTTTGATACTATGGGTTATGCAACACAACAGCACTGGTCCTCACAATCACGTATCCTCTCATTTCCATCTCTCTCATCGTTTCTCTTGCAATTTGCGTTTGGTTTCTGACCACATCGATGTCTTTCATGAGCAATTGTGGTCTTCTTAACGACATGCTCTGTTTTGTCAAGCCGCAAAGCTAGGCTCATGTTGACTCGTCTTTGACGGGGAGACGAAAGGAATGTGCACTGCAGTCAACTTAATTAAGAGATAAATATTAAGATATCTAAAGTAGGGCTATTAAGAGTAGGGCCACAAGCTGGCATAATTTTTTCACTTTCATCGACTATCTTTCGAAAATTTTCAATCGAACCCTTAAAGAATTCTTTACGAATTCTTATTACCGTTTATGTCAGAGGACTGAAGATAATATTAAGGCATAATCTGTTTAGTTAAACTATCCTGTTAGTGGTGTAAGCTACTGAGACCAATGTAAATGTAAACCAATCAAATGTAATTTTTTTTAGTTATTTTCATATTTATTTAGAAGCTTTTAATCCTTATACATAATTTTGAACATTACAGCATGTGGGTAATCAACCATAAGCAAGACAAGATCGTTCTTGAATTGAAAATGTAGAGTCGGTAGTAGTTTTTCCGAACGAAAAATTCTCAGCCGAATTTTCTTGTTAAATGATGCTCTTCTTCTTCTTCTTCTTAATTTATGCGTACAAAATGATATTAAAAAAAAATTAAAAAGAGAAAAATACAAACTGAGGCCAAAAATACTTTTATTTACCTTGAAAATTATGTTTCTCGAATATAATTCAAAAAATACTTTAAGTATAAGCGAAGAGTGCTATTAATATCTGTTTATATATAGAATGAAATTGTTTAGAAAACAAAAAAGCAAAATGGGAAGCTTTCCACTATTGCTGTGGTAATCCCCATGCACGCAATGCAGCCAAAGCTTTATTAAAATAGGCGCACCAAGCCATGCATTCTTCGTCAGTATCAGTCGACAATAGACGTCGAACTGTCGTTTTATGCTCACCGGATGCAGTCCTCACAGATGCTTGTTCCATTTCCCGAGTAGAGTGGTGACATTCCAACATAATGGTATTAGGACGCGAACAAATAGCTGGTGGCGCTATCGTCACCTTTTGCGTGACGGCACTGTACAAATCTATGGAACCAATAGGCTCCTTTTCTTTATTATTATCGGGATGCTCCCAGTAATTGAAGATAGTACCGCTTAAATGGCAGTAATATCGATGCCAAGCACCTAAACCGGAAACATTCTCACAAATGGTAAGAAAACCGTTATGTTCCACCGAAACGTACATCTCACAATTAACTTTCATATGCACAAGACCGTCTAGAGGAGAAGCGTCCGTAACCTGCATTAAAGTCCAATTAGTCTTCTGCACTTCCCTTAGGGTAAACGCGGTCAACCCGTGCTTCACTAAATTTGTTGGACGCTCTGACGAACTTTGAACCGCTGAAATTGTTACACAATTATCGTTGCCCTTCTTCTTACGTGTCTTTTTCTTCTTCGAATTTAAACGACATTCAACCTCATGAGGCAAAACCCCACATTGCGCCGTCATACCGTAAATTTCTATGGTAACATTGAAGTCTGTGTTCACGCCGTTAAGGCGTAAAATGTCGGGGAATTTTACCGCCAATAAACCCGGTAAAGTCGGTAACGCTTTGGTGGCCAACACATATTCATCGCATTTAAGTAAACAAACCAAATAATGACCGGGTGTAGTATCTAAGGCCAATTTTCGCGTATAGCTTTGTCGCAACGGCAACGTAATCTCTTTAACCGTAACACGTCCCCTTTCGCGTGGTGCTCCCAAGGCATGCATTCGTTTTTCCACACGCAATCGTTGCACTTCATTTAAACACGCTTGACGGCGATTGATCGCCACCAACAAACCGCGTTCCCTTTCCACGTTTTCCGTATCACCGGAAAGGGCAATAATAGCGGAGCATAACCTCGAAGCTTCACTAGTCTGAGCTATAATATATTTCTGTTTGAAAACTTCGTCTAATAATTTTTCAATTTTTTGCCGAATCGCACGGTTATCATCCCCTTCTCCGTTGGCTTGCAGTAAGTCATTGTATGCCTTATCGTTATCGAATTGAAACACTTCTTGCTTGTGCTCACGGCATGTTTCATGTAGCGATGTAGAAGGTGCACGATTATCTTCAGATCGAGCGCTTCCTGTGTACAAAAGCGTAGCCATATTGCTGTTCTCGTTGTTTACATTCAATTCTATTTCGGCAGGCTGCACGTAAAAGCTGTGACGCAATGCATTATCAGCATTTACTGCTTTCCTGCTGTCAGAGATCGCCGTTCGCAAACTGAGATCAGTTTTATTGTTTTTTTTAGTCATAGGACTTTCGCGAAAACCGAAACTGGGAGAAGTTGTTGTACCAAGGCTGCCAAATGATAAACGCGTATTGTTCCTCCCTTGCTGATGATCTTCGTCTCGAGCACAATCGTTGCAATCCGCTTGATAATCGAAAGCTTTATTTAAATTATTATTAGAACCCGTGCGCACTTCAGAGGAATTTGAACAACTATCCGTATTACGAGAGTTCGGGCGATAGAGGCACATTTCTTCCATTGTAGTTTTTCGTGCTTTCAATGACTTCCCATCGATACGTTGCACGTTCAGCATCTCGTCATTAAGGATGAGTTTCATCGCACTAACGTCATGTGCGCACGTTTTGGTTTCCCCGACAGTGCTTTCACATTCGTCGTCTCCATCTTCAAATTCCTTTCGCTCCAATCTAATGCTTTGCTGTTCGCTTGAATTTAACGGTTCTATCACTTCTTTCAATTCATTTGTTGTATTAACAGAGGAGACAGTGGTGGGAGTGGAATAACTATGTTCACTGTGCGAAAACGATTTATTGGAGTCAAAATCCGATGAATCACTGTATGTAAGTTTATGATCCGATATAGGAGTTCGTTGAGCTTCATTATCGTTGGGATCATTTGTAGGTTTTTGTTTCGCAAAAAAGTCCACATTTGGTGGCATTGATAAAGCAGTAGCGGAAGAGTTAGATTGCGACTCTTGCCCTGAATTTGCGTCCTTCTCTGGCTGTTGAAAAGCTGCTTGCAGAATGCCGTAAAACTTATTTTCCTTATTAAAAGCATTGGTCAGTACTTGTAAATCTTCTTTCCTTTGCTTACGTATATCATCTTCAGTTTTATTTTCATTTGAAGCCAGCAGTAAAGCAACCACTTTCGCTCGTACCTTCTTATCAACATTAGCTTTGACTACAGGGAGCTTGGCAGTCGGGCATACAGCCTTAATTTGTGTTTCTTTTTTACTTTGAGAAAGTTGAGTCGAAACCGCGCCAAGGCGAGCCCTCAGTGCTGAAGATTTATTTTTATTCCTTTCAAATAATCTCATGCGTTCCTTCACCGACACTTCGATCTGATTTTTTTGGGGACATTGAGCAGTTTCTTCTTTACCTTGAGCTTCAAACAGCGCTGCTCTATCCGACACTAAACCTGGCTTCACCGTCGCCATTTTTTTGTCTTCCATCGATCGATTTAATCTGCCTTTTGCGTTACTTTGTTTAGCAATTTTATTGCTTATCTTTTCTCCGTCAAATGCCGTGAAGGAGTTTTCTTTCAACACATCCTTTTGCTCTAATTGATGTTGTTGTTGCTCTTTATGAAATTCATAAGCCGCTTTGAATATGGAAAATCCACGTCTTTGAAGACCTTTTGAATTCCATTTCACTTGCTTCGGTTTTCCATTGCCACCTCGCTCTTCTTCGTTGCTTATTTTGTCGAGTTGTGCGCTTGATGTTGTTACAGAACAAAGGGACTGAAGTGATTTCCCGCTTCCTAAATTTGACAAATCGCGTTCAGGCAACAACATCGATGAGGTATACAACGCTTTCATACTGTGATCGTTAGTTATATAGTCGTTGGATTGGTGACTACTGTTGCATCGCTGTTTATAGTTAATACTAGGGTTTTCCTTCGCTTCAGCTATGTCAGCATTAAATTGCACACACACACAACGTGCGGGTGATAATACGTTGGCAACCTTTCTCACTGTACAGTGATCGTTTAAAGAAAAGATTTTACCCCTTACTCGCTGACGTCTCTCTTGAGTGAGCTCCAAATATTTTGATGTCCTTAGTATTGGTGCATCTGTCGCTGCTTGTTCGCCCTTGGCAGGAGTCATTTCTTTCCTTTTGTGAACCGTTAAACGTATTTACGTAAAGTATTTACGACAACGAGAAAACTTATTATTTCACTGTACGCACATACGCAGCAAACGCAGCCTTCGAATGGTTATAATTAAACTGTCGAGTATTCGCTAAACACGCTGTTTATATGTTAAAAGTTCTTTCTGCTTACAGGCAACGAATAGCACATGTTTCTGCAAATGCACCCATGATTTGATTTGTAGCCTGTTTTGGATTTTCATTCTTTACGAAAACTTCCTTCATAGCATGGGAAATCTTTCTGTTTATCGTAAATCCCAGAAAATTTTTAATTTCTATTTTTGTGAACTTTGTTTGCATCGTCATAATGCGATCAACAGGTAAAGCAGTAAAAATCGATATTTGCTTGCATTCTACCTGATATTAAATAATTAATTAAATCAAAAAAAAATACATGAAAATTATTCTGTTTTCAATAGAATTCGACAAATTTTACGTTGATTTGCTTAACAATATTTTCTGAGTGTGGGATAAAGTTTCGAAATTATATTCATGATCTTACAGATAAGTTTGTTTCGCTGCACATTCCCTACGATAATTAAAAATATATTTATTTTATTTAATGAAGATAGTCCGCAAATTTCGAGATTGTCGTCTTTTTTTTCTATACGACCAACCAAACCTTGCCTCCTTCAGAAAATTCCTCTTGGATGTGACTTTAATGACTTGTTAAATAAAAAAAGCTGAAGGAACCAAAAGAAAATTTACTTTGACTTTATTTGATGCTGATCTTAAGAATATTCCGATTAATAAAAACAGTACAACATTTTCTACTCCTTAAATGATTATATGCATGATTATTGAAGGCAAAGTTATAAGACATTCCAAATAACAGTAAACTGAAAGTTTTTATAGTTCGTTATGGAAGAATCTCTAGTATGCACTAAAGTTGAAATGAAGGCAAATCTTTATGCACAATTTCCTTCTCCAAGATATAGGATGAAAATTTTTCAAAATATTGGAGGCCTCTTCGCACTGTAAGATAAGTAAATGGCTTTGTGAAAAGTACTCCTCATACAAGTGAAATTGAACTTAGCCCAAAACTACAAGTTTAAGTATAATTCCAGTATTTAGACTAACGGAAATACTATCAAAGGTTTTAGTGGACGAACGCCACCCGTTGACTCGATTTTTGGTGCTTTTACCTTCAATAAAATGAGAAAGTATTGGAGTTAGCACACTGTTTGCGCGTTCTGTAAATTTTGCTCTTTGAGTTCTCATTGATCTTCTCACAAGTTGAGGCAAATTTAAGGTCTGCTTGACCCTTTCCTCTTAATTTTTCTCTATGCAATAAATACTGAAATGCTAGGGCAGATTATTTGTTCCCGTAATCTCATACACATCTCAACAGACATTTTTATAATCAAATCAAGCCATGGGAGCGGATGATTTTCATAAAGAATTTGTCATTGGTCTACTACATGAGTATTACGATGAGCCTTCGATGAGCCGGAAAGAAAGTATTGCCTGAACTACATCAAACACTTTCCAAAGCCTTCCCCGACTCTTTAGAAATACCCATAACTTATGTTATGTAAGGACATACTAGGTCACAGTGAAAACATTAGAGCTGAACAAATACAACCTCACAATACCCATGCATAAGGACTGACGAGGTGCAGGTGCGCTTCAATGATTTGCTTTCTGGAATTTAAAAAAAAATTTCTCCTTTGTTCTGTTGCTTATTATTATCATTAAAAGAGTAGGTAAAAAAATTATATTCGGCTTTGGCCGAATCTTGTATACCCATCAACTTTATTTTAAAGGACAATATAAAAATTTGAATTGCTGTTGTACATATAAACGATACCTAGTGTTTCTGTTCAAGTTGCTTTATTTTGGTGGCCTGAAAATTCTTTACCACAGACATTATACATATGAATGGACAGACGTGCTTTAAATCGACTCGGATGTTAATAGTCATCGAAAATATGCATATACATGGCGGGGACACAGAAGTGTCCTTGTGCTCATTGCAAACGTTGTCATGAAATAAAATAACCCCCATATAAGCGCTGACACTTCTTCCCGAAAAATCAATTGCATTGCAATAAACTTCTGGAATGCATACACATTCCATTATAAAAGTACAAGTAATCGCTGCATTTGATTCGTATGCGAAATATTTTCAACTTTGTAAGTAAATTTTTTTTTGCATTAAAATACGAAAGGTAATGTCATAAAATATCTTTATTAGCCATGTTATTTCTTTGTTACCTGTTTACCTGTTACAAACAAGTGTTCAACTAACGCTTATAACATACTCGACAATTATATAATTATGTTGAGGCGAACATGTTGCCTTAATAAACACCTAAATTAACTCATCATCTTCGCATGAAAGTCTTACTCTACTCTATGCCAACAAACAAGAATATATACGCACGTAAGCAGAGATTGACTCTGCACTGTAACCATTATATATATGTTGCTGTTGTTATTGTTGTTGCTTTTGCTGCCTATTTACTTGTTATCACATTGTTTACTTTCATAACCTCATTAACCATGTGACTGGGCTGAGCCAACAAACATTAAACCGAGGCCAAGGTATATATAAATAAACGCACATATGTGCACATTGCATATACATATGTGTATATATATATATATATACTTACTTTTGCAAAATTATAAATCCTCATCGCACACACATCTGAGCAATTCTTTTGAACACATGACCAACGTCCAACATGTTCTTTTTCTTTTGTTTTATTTTTTCCTTAGCTGCGTTACGTGTAAATATGTTTTGAATTCCAGACAGTTGCAAAAACTTGCATATTAGCAAGCAATTTATATGCAAATGTGCGATGGACTCATGATTTTACCGGCAAGAACACATAAGCATACATGTATCTCTTAACTTGAAAAATATTCTGATAAATGATATAATTAAGATGCCACAATAAGAGGATCCAGAATAGTGAGCAAGTTACCAACATAAATTCTTAAGGACAGTAACAAAACGGATTTCATTATTATTAGGTTGGGCTCTCTACCTAAAAATATTTGTAGTAGCTTTGGTAGAGTAAAAAGAGAAAAAATTTATAGAAAATTTTGCGCTTTTTTCTCTCAGTCGCAGTTCATTACCGAAAACATTCCGCCGAAAACTATTTCTTGCCATCCTAATATAAAAGCTGTTGCTGAGATATGATGGACTCACAACAGAAATTGATTTTAGGCAATTCATTGCTTATCCCTTTCATTCGCACTTCATTAACATTACAGTCGCCGAAAATTATTTCTTGCCATCCTAATATATAAGACAATCCTTCCCTATGCTTTTAAAAGGCAAATTCATTAATAAATCACTTCTACTTTCAAATATATTGAGAAACAATAAAGCAAAAAAATACTGCCTACCTTAAGGAGTACTCTTTTACAAGTATTTATTCTGCTAAGTTCTAAAGTATTTTGTGTTGTTAATCAAAACAACACAAATTGCGATCGGTGTTAAAGGAAATCTTTGAAATTAAGAAAAAGAAAAAAAAAGGATTTAAATGAATTCAATAATGATAATAAAAAATTTGCGATTTTTTTCTATAAAGAAAGACTAAAACAGTTACTTCTTATGTCTTGCATGTATTCAGTAACTAGAATTGAATTGAAACTTAGTTAGGTTAGGTTAACTTATCTTAGAATATTAGTTGACAGCATTTAGCACAAAACACCTCAGATTTCGGAAACACGTACTCTCTCTCAACACTCTCTCTCTCTCCCAATTGCCTTATTATTTATGAATGGTAGATAATGAGAAAAAAGAAGAAATAAATTTTCCGAAACTTGTTTCTTACTCACCCAATTGTGATGAACTCAGTTTATTTCTCAGGTTTACTGTCAATTGCGTAGAATTAATACTGTAATTAGTCTAACAAAATAATCTATATTGTGTACATCGGTCCTAACGCGCAATAACATTTGCGGGGCGCCAGAGTTAGTCTACGAGGGTTGTGACAAAGGTACACGATTTGCCAAAGAAAATATGAAAATAGTAGGAAAACACTTTTTTTCTTTGAAAAAGTCTCCTTTGATGTCGACAGATTTCCATTGGGGTATTGATTAGCTTCAATGTTCTACTTATAGTGAAAGCCATCGAGCTGATCGAAAGAACGATTACTATTACGATTTATTTCCATTGTTAATTAACCCCTATGTGTCTGAAAAGCAGAGGCCGTAATCTGGCCAGCAGATCGGACAGTCTTTCTTTATTTTTTTTTTTTTTTGGAGTCGATTCTCCTCTTTCGGTCCAAGCTTGAACTGAAAGATCGACCCTATTCGAATCGAATTGACAAAAAACTCGGCTTTGCATTGCCTATCCGGCAGATTGATCCCCCCATACCTATGGCAATGTTTTTGTTTTGCTGTAAGCTAAGCCGGTACCCCTACTGCCCATAGCTTTCTCATGGTCGAACTTCTGGTCGATATGTGATTTAGGGCATTTTAAACAATCCTTCAGTCCTTCAAATTTTCTCGTTGTCATCTCACGCTTGTAGTACTACCACCTATCCTTTTCCATTTTAGTATCAAAATCATTTCATTAATTTTCCCTATGATCGGTGTAAATAAAATAAACAGCCAAACAAACTTACATTAGCCCTTAGCATAGACTATTGAAATGTTCGCTAAATAAATTGCATTTTTTATTATAGCTTTTAATAGCAAAAAACCTTATCTGCCAATACAAAAAAAAAGTGAATAAATAAAAAAATGTATTCGTAGTCCACACATGTGAAATGAAATTCTGTTAAATCCCTACTGTGTGTTTTCTTTGCGTTTTTATATGCAATGTAAATAAATGTATGAAAGTCGGGTATTTACGTAGTGCATTCTCCACGTGAGCGCACAATTCTGTCCTATTAACTGTACAGATGTTGAAGATATACTAATTTGATCACTGCGTTTGTAACGTCTATATAGCTATATAAATCGATAATCACCCAAATACAAAAAAAAAAAAATTGGGGTTTTCTCTATTCATATGGGTCTGTCAACTTACGTGTCTGTTAAGCGCTCTTTGTTTGTTCCGAGAGATTTGAAATGTGATTCGAAATTCATTCATGTATTCCCATATCCTCATGAATTCAATTCAATTAATGGCAAAAACCCTCACGCATGAAATACTTGCTGCATTCGATTGCAAATTTTACTTTTTTACTGCATTAATTATTTCTTATAATGAAACTTTGGCTACTTATTGCCCTTAAAGTTCATTATTATTTAAATATTAAAGGCATTAGTTTCTAGTAAACATTATACGGTAAACGTGTATTTCACTTTTAATAGAGTAAGTAATGTTTCTCGACATTTGCCAAATTGTAATTGATAGACATCTTAGAGAGAGAAAAAGCGAGAGAGAGAGAGAGAGAGAAGCAATCTTTAAAACATAACATACTGAGAGCAGGGACAATCGAGGAGGACCCTAAGCACGTTTGTCGCACTTCCAGAATATTTTGACAACTTTGATAACATCCTTAAGGATGTAAGCAGAACTTTATGGGATCCAATTTTTTTTTTGTTTTTTTTTAAGCATCTAAAAGATTACATTAAAATTGAAATTTTATTAAAAACATACTTAGTTACTGTGCAAATCACTATCTTGATAATGGACGCCTTCTTTTGGGTTACGCAAAATAAAGCTAACAAATAATTGTTGGGAATAATTTTGTTAATAGCTTTCTGAATTCATAACGAATTTAATACAAATTACGAGTATTTAGTAAGGTGTGAAACGAAAGTTTGTTGAACCGCACTGCGGCATGTGTATCCTGCTCTATATGATATATGAAATTAAACTAAAAAAAGGCTAGCTTTAGATTGCGTTACAGATAACAACAGTGGCGGATGCATGTCATACATCCTCTCATATAACTTATTAATATTTGCTCTCCTTCCTAACGTTGGCAATTTCAAGTCGAACGTACGCAAACACTACTCGCTACCGTCTTCTCTATCTACAATTCCTTCTAACCACCACGGTGCCTATGCGTTTAGAGGGCATCTCCTCACTGTCTGCACTGAAATATCACAATAATATGTAAAGGTATACTCCGCTTAACGCCGCACTCGTTAAGCACGGTTTCGATAAAACACCGCACAAAATTTGCGAACGATTTAAAAAAATCGCGTATCCTTTCTCGATTGATTTTTGGTTTTATTTTGAGAGAAAAACAAGAAAGAAAGTTATATTCGGTGGTGCCCGAAGCTCGCTTACCCATCATTATGCTTTTCGCATTCTACTCTCCAAGTTCTTTTATTTGATACCCATATTGCTGGCACTATTACGAAAAAATTCATCTACCGCGGTGTCTACAATAGTCATTTTGGTATTAACTTATTTTAAGGCAGATAATATATCTCCATTTGAGGAGTGTACAAAATAGTTTTAAACATTCGGTCCTTGCTTGCCTTGTGAAAACTAAGCATAAGACCTCCAGAAAGTGAAAAAAATTAAATTTAATTACTTGTAACTTTGTGTGGGCATGGCCGACTTTTTCCATTTTTGCACGAAAATAGTAGAGGGTTTCGTAAAGTATACGTGAACAATTTCAGCCGTCTACCTCTTGTAGTTTCTGAGTAACGAGCAAAATTCCAAAAAAATTTTGTTAAAAAAAACGGTGCTGTGTTCAGCTTTCGATCCCCTGCGCACTTCTATTTTGGCCAATTTGGTCCATTTTCAATACCAGCCTGCGTGCCAAAACTTCCAATGTTTCTACCAAATTTGAAGTCGATATCTTCATTTTTGCGACCAGGCGAATGCCAACAATACACATCTTACGGACGGACAGACATGGCTTAATCAATTCAGATTCAAATAATTCCTTTTGGATGTTACTTACATTATAAGAAAAAGCAAAATGAGTATCCCCCATCTTTCAGTGGTAGGTGTAAAAATAAATTAACTGTAATTTTTGATCAAAATCTATTTTGTAATCGTTTTTTATTTTTTTTTTTTTTTAAAGAAACCTTGAGGTTAACTTACTGTTTTTCGCTGACCATCCTAACAATTCGTGATTGTTGTGGATTCAAATCTCCAGTTTTCAATAAAGCCCAGAGAATTTATTTCTCTGGTTAAATGAACAATAATAATAATAGTATAGTTTTTTATTTATATGTATATGTATTTGGAAAAAAATTCATGGCATGGTTTCGATACATAATGGTATACATTCCATTGATTTATGTTATATGGAAGCTTAAGTTATGTTATTCTTGACGATATTTTCTTTAAAAAAAAAAGGAATAAAAAAAGTTTCATATACCACGTTTGGATACAACACGCCTGGACTTCTATATGTAACATATTTATCTAAGTGTACATAAGATACTTGTAATTGTATATAATTTGTTGACGATTCTCATTAGCTAATCGCGCAAGCTTCACGCAGCATCCAATTTGTATATTATTTATACGGTTTTCTCGGGTTAATTGTAGGCGAACTCTTCTTGTGATTTTGTTAAATTTTATACTTAAACTGTTGTAATTTCAACACGCAACCATAGCTAAATGACTTTCACGCTACGTCGTTTCACTTGACAACACATAATGTATTATATATACATATATATATATATATATATAAGAACGAGATGTGTTCAAAACAAAAGAAACCACGACAAGTGCGTTCAAATATGAAGATTTTGGTCAACGTTCTCTCTCTTCGATTACAAAGGCGCGGCTCATCATCGTTAGTTCTTGCTAGAAGGTGGTGTGGTCACTAAGGCCCCTTGCGTGAAACAATACAAAAAAAAGCGATCGGAATTGAGGAAACAATCAGCCGTGGATATCGCCCGATGATAATGTGCCAAAAAAAACCAGATCATGGGACGTGATATTTCCTTTTCTCTGCGGTACTTTCCTTTTCCTAAAACTGAAAACACACAATCAGTCGTGGATATCGCCCAACGATAATGTGCCAGCTCACACACTATTGCTTCTTCGTAATTTTCTGATCAAAAACAACATCGTAATCATGCCTCAGCCACGGGACTTGGTATTTCCTTTTCCTTGCAGTGTTTTCCTTCTCCCAAGACTGCAAAAAACCCATGAAAGGACGGAATTGTGCCACCATTAAGGAGATAAATACCGCATTATCTAGCAGGGATTAATTGAAAGTGGATCAAATGGATATTGATGAATAAATAGATATGTTTCGAGACAAAAAAAATTTACTCCTTTTTTTTTGAGCACATCTCGTATATATACTTAATGTTATCTCTGGACCCTGGTTTCAAGGGTTACTCAGCATTTGATCAGTCGAATACACGTCCTATAGAAACTATCTACATAAATATTCATTAGCCTAGAAACGACGTAATCTATAGGTCAAAAATTAAATACACCTTCTATATACGTACATATACACAAAGTACTTCTTGAACATGCTTGCTATTAGAGGGAATTAATTAATTACCATTATACAGAATATACACTATTTGATTTAGTATAGTTTTAATGTAAACCAAATAAATGTCAAGGGTTTGTCTTAATGCGAATGCTTAAGCTCTTCGACTTACTCTGTCTCTTGTTTCTCTCCTTTTCGATTTGATCTTTGCGCTCTGCGTGCTGCTTGAATTATTAATTAAAACTTACATGTGTAAAATTTGATTATTCAATGTCGAAAACAAATGGGGAGGGGGGTGGGGTAGTCCGGAAACTGGCCAACCAGAAATGGAGTAACGGAACAGAACAACAGTATATATATATATATGTGTGTATGTACAGTTAGAATCTGTAAACCAAGCACCGATCGAATACTTATGAAATTGTAAAAGTTTATAACATGCAACGATATTCTATATAAAAGTGTTACAATGATGAAATTTGCCCAACAATTATCGAAACGAATGCAATAATTCTCTCGATGTTGTTGTTGTATTTGTATTCCAAAAAACAAGCTGCAGAAGCCTTGGAGATTATATTTACACACATTGGGAATCTGATAACAACACAAAAAAATATACTTCGCAAACAAAAACATATATACATATATATATATATATATATATATATATATATATATTTGCGTCATATAATCTAACGACAAATAATATACGTAACTGCTGCATACGGATCCGATTGACGAATATTTACTTCAACGACATCATGTTATATGCACGTAAAAATGTTTAAATTTTTAACTCAACTAAGAGTAGAAAAGAATAAATTTTACTTTACTTTTCACATATACATATATGTCTATACATATGTATATATTAGGGGTACACAGAAGTTTTTTATAAAAATTGAAAGTTTATTGTATACAAATTCTAAAGTGTTGCTTACTCAACGTATTGTCTCCTTGCTACCCATTGCTTTACTCCATCTTTCTGACTGAATATGGTTTCCGTCCCGATAGAAAATCGGAGCTTTTGAATCTAGCAAAGAAGCCATTGTTTGGGTAAAGCGATTAGAAAAGAAAGATAAACTAGAAACCAATGGATTAATGGAGAACGAATGGGCTTTCGAGGCCGTCCGCAGAGGATTACAATCAATAAATTAACACTGTTCCTGCGGAGAGGACAATTAGACTTTTGAGGCGGTGTGCAGAGAATTACAACCAATAGATGAACACTCTTCTTGCGGACAGGGCAATTGGGCTTTTGAGCTGGCCCGCAGAGTCTTAGAACCAATAGATGAACACTTTTCTTGCGAAGAGGGCAATCGGGCTTTTGAGATGGTCCGCAGAGAATTACAACCAATAGATGAACACTCTTTTTAGGGGAAGAACAAATGAGTTTTTGAGGCCGTCCGTAGAGGATTATATTTTTTGATTGTCTTCCTAAGAACGAAATAAGAATAAAGAAGTGAGTGAGTCATCGATTGAAACTCGATTATTAATCATAAAGAGCAATATCTTATGAGCACGTGGGCAAAGACAACAGATTCCAATTTAGTGCTATAAAGATTTCTTGTACGAGTTTTGTAAATTGAATCCTGGGCTTCTTGTGCCGGGAAATCAACCTATAAGGTTTTTTCGTAAACTACAAGCTGGAATATGTATGAAAACATAAGAGCAACAAGATAATTGGAATAAAAAACTTTTCTCTGCTAAATGTGAAAAAAACATTCCAGAATAGCGCCTTTGCACTTCAATGATCGACGCAATTGCAACAGCTGTTATTGGTAGCGTTTCTCATCGCTAGACTACTACTCGGCTTTATCGCCCACGCTGATTGTTCGGCTGGTGTTGCGCAATATCCATGCTTCCATATGTTTGCGCTTTGAAGATCGTAATGCATCCTTGATCGCTCCTTGCAATGCTATACTTCAAAGTAAAAAAGAAACGGAAAACTTCTCGTACTTAATCTTCTTTTAGACGAAATTCGAATTTAATCAAAACTTGAGTCTAACCATTGTTGGGTTTATTGGATCTTTGCGATTTTGTGCTCGTAATTTTATTACAAATGCTTTAAAATTTACTTTTACCCCCAGTTATATACATATATATATGTGTGGAAAGAAAAAAAAGTTTCTATACAAGTACATATATATAAAAAAAAGAAAAAAAAAGCAAAAGCTAGCTAATCATATTGGTGTTAAACAAAGAAGGGCTTTGTTGGCACTTTTAATACTAACAAATTATTAATTCGTCAACGAAGAGAGCAATAATCGATGAACACTAAAAACAAAAAACAAAAAAAAATGTGTAACAGAAAAGAAGAACAAACTTACTATAAATTCAATAGTTCCAAGGTATAGCAGCAAAGTACCGCTAACGACGGCTACGTGTTTAAATCGAGTCGAGGCTGGAAAATTCAAAATATTAAAAAACACCGATCAACTGTTTACATTCAACATAACGTGAGTTAACAAAAAAAAGCAAAAAAAAAATAAAAGTAAAAATTAAAGAGAAAATTATATGCAATTCCCGTCTCTGCTTCTCTATTTAAACATTTTGTGCGCTAGTTTAACTTACTATGCGGCCATTAACCTAAAAAAAAAGTAAAAACCCAGATAAATAAAGAACGCTGTCAATTTATGAAAATTTTATTCATGGGAAACGTGTCGCATTCGGATTAAAAAAAATTTATTAAAATTTTAAATACTTGTGAGAGTGTTTTCTTTTGCATTAGTTGAAACACAACTTTACAGTTAATATATATATAATACTAATGATGTGTATTGAAAAATGCAGACTTTTTTTTAAAAAGGGCGACCTCGACTTTGCAGACTTTTTTTTCGTTCGCAGTAACTCAAGTCAACTATTCTGCTATGTATTGGGTGCATACAGTCTTGCCTTGTTGAAATCAAATCTTGCGATCGGTCCTAAAAGTAGCGAAATGAAAGTAACCGCAATTACAAATTAATCATCAAAGTTGGATTTCATGTCAATACTATAATAAATATTTCCCTAAAGACATTTGAGCCTAAGTGAATGTCATTATTGTCTTTGTAAAGATCATTTCTCTACACCTATTCCAAAGCCTAAGGTTTCGATTAAACTAGAAAAAACTAATTTGGCTTGACATAACCTCAAAAAACGAAAACTAATTGTAGCGTATGTGTAGATTCATAAACATTCAGTGACTCGTTAAGCATGTGTACGGGGTTTTAATTCAATGAAATGCCGAGGAGGAACTATTTCCCAAGAAAAGTTTAACTTAAATTGTCTTTTTCGAATACTTTTGGAACTTTACAGCCTCCCTTTAGAGATCTATTTAAAAGGATTGCATGATGTTTCTAAGATCAAACAGGTGAAATCATAAAAAACCCTTCCCTCAAATGCTATGAAGGCTGTAGACACGTATTTTTTAGATTACGGAGTATATTATTTTCAAAAACCATCCTAAGCGACTCCTTTCTGCTATCTATCAACGTAACGGATTTTTTTTTAAACGATTTTAGATAAAATAAAAAAAAAGAATTATGCCACCCCGTGATATTTCAATATCGGATAGTTTAGAGACAGTTGAAGGCACTAAACCGGAAACATCTAAACAAACTGGCGTGTTATTCGAAGGTGATGCGGATACAGAAGATTGTGCCCTAGCAGTCGATGTTGTCCAATTGAAAAAAGCTGAAAACCGTAAATTGGAATTAGTCTGGCGCAATATAATATTATTTAGCTATCTACATGTAGCTGCTTTATACGGCGCCTATTTGTTTCTTTTTCAAGCCAAATGGGCCACGGTATTCTTTTGTACGTATAAATAAACGAATCTTGGAAATGTTAATTCATTACATTTTCATATTTTTTTTTCAATTACAGCAATTTTCCTGTATTCGATTGGTGTTTTAGGAGTTACAGCTGGCGCACATAGATTATGGGCACATCGCTCATACAAAGCGAAATGGCCGTTACGGTTGCTTTTGATTATTTTTAACACATGTGCCTTTCAAGATGCTGCTTTTCACTGGGCTCGTGATCATCGCGTGCATCATAAATTTTCTGAAACCGATGCTGACCCTCACAATGCTACGCGCGGTTTCTTCTTCTCTCATGTCGGTTGGTTACTTTGCAAAAAGCACCCAGACGTAGTTGCCAAAGGCAAAAGTCTAGACTTGTCCGATTTATACGCGGATCCTATAGTAATGTTCCAAAGAAAGTAATTTATTGTTACGATATGTAAAAAATTAGATATTAATTTGACAATTTTGACTACTCACAGACACTACTACATATTGATGCCTTTAGCTTGTTTTATATTACCGACGGTAATACCTATGTACATGTGGAATGAAAGTTTCATTAATTCTTGGTTGGTACCAACATTGTTTCGATGGTGTTTCCTTTTAAACGCTACCTGGTGTGTGAATAGCGCAGCTCATAAATTCGGTGGACGACCTTATGATAAGTGAGTAGTACAATATCTGGTAATTGTTCACGTATTGCCATTTACTCAATATATTTGTCATAGGGATATTAACCCGTCTGAAAATATGGGAGTGGCAGCTTTTACTTTTGGTGAAGGTTGGCATAATTATCACCATGTATTCCCCTGGGATTATAAAACTGGCGAATGGGGTAATTACTCACTAAACTTGACCACAGCATTTATCGACTTCTTCGCTAAGATCGGATTGGCGTATGATCTTAAATCAGTTACTCCCAACATTATAGAGAAACGAGTAAAACGTACGGGTGATGGAACACACGCTATGTGGGGCTGGGGCGATAAAGATCTTAGCACGGAAGATAAAGAAAATATTATAGTCTTAAATAAGAAAAATCATTAGCTTTTAATGAAACAAAAATCGGGTGTATTTCAAAATTATGCTTCTATATAATTTTTATTTAATTAGTAAGTAAAATTGAAAATAATGATTTACTGATAAGAAGCTAAAAAAATGTAACTTAATTTTTTTTTGTTTTTCTTTACGATAAAAATGTTATTAAACAGGGCTGCTATTTTAAGATATTGTTTGCTTCTTATTGCTCTTTACGATAAAAAGCGTCAATAGAGAAGCCTAGCTGAAACTCTATTTTTTTTTGCAATCATTACTCTTAGATAAGAGAGCAAATGCAGCACTGTTATCCAATTATCGATAAAAGTTCTAAAACGCTAACAAAATCTAAGGGAAGAGAATTTACATATTCTCAAAATTTGTTAATAATATAAATGAATGTCTTAACAAAAAGAAATTTCTTACAATTGTTTACCTATTTGTAGTTTCTTTTTAGACAAATTTCGCGAAAGATTTCATTTGTTATAATAAGTAATAAGAAACTAATATATTCTAAAAACGTACATTTTAAATGCACATGAAAAATCGCTTAGTTAGCATACACTATCAACTGACCTTGGAAATAGTCGCTGTCGTACGAGTGTCAAAATCATGGCTTTTGTTGGTGTGTGCGTGCGAAGCGTCTAAGAAATACCGTTTTCATACCAAAAATTAATAAGAAAATTATTTAATACATTTTAATTATAAAAATAAAAGAAAATTTTATTAAATATCATAACAATATAAGCATCGATTTACGCCTATAGTATAATTAGTGAGCATTGCGATAAACGCGCAGAGTTAACGTGCAAAATTTTGCGAATTTCATAAGCAGTGAAAACTTTTGCACAAGTTTTTTATATTTTTCTTTTTTTTTTTTGTTTGGTTCATCTAAAAATATTTGGTGGGGTAAGTTTAGAAGAAGAACTATACCAAATATATGTACACACAAATTTATGTAAATTGTTTTAAAGTAAAATTCTTTTATTGCGCTATTCATGATCAATCAAGTTTGCAAGTTTGTTAATTAGACGGACGCATTACACTTTGCAGTTGCTAACTGCAATCACGTTCGCCGGTCTTTCTGTACAGATGTTTATCAGTTTATCAGTTGTATATATGTAATAGAATAGAATAGAAGCCTTTGTAAAGTAATTGAAAAACGAAAAAAATGCATGAACAACCAATAGTAATTCGATGTAATTTATATACAAATGATTATCAGTTTTTACTAAGCTATGGCACTTTAATTTCATCATTTTCCATACAGCTGTAACGTGCAGCGATGACATTTGCAATGGGTTTTTAAACGCTTCACCTTCATAATACAATATAAGTAGAGCAGAAAGAAGGTTTGCTAGGTTTGCATATTTGCATAAAGTAATTAACTTTTTTTTTTTTTTTTGGTTTTTGATAAACTAAGGCGATGAGAATAGTGGTTTATATGTTCAAAGTAATTAATTTAATGCCAAAACTTTTCTCATCAATTACTCAAAGCATATATAATCATAAGATTGAATAACCCATGAGATTCTACATCGTTCATGTCAAAGCATTTTTATCTTGAACTTCATTGAGATTAATCAATCACGCTGAAATAGATAAAGATTAAGCAGGAAAAGTGAAGGGAGAAATTTTCAAAATCTACAATGAAGTTTTCTAAATCATTTTGCTTTGATTTCGTACATGATTTTTCTAACTAGTCTAAGCCACGTATGAAAGAGATTCTGACACGTGTCAGATAGATATGTACGAAAAATATCTGGAAATTTACATTCAAATAATTTCGAAGAAATATTGAAATATTGATACCAACAGATTGTTTTTATGAATGCTGTTTGATTTGTGACCGGCATTGATTTAATTTCGCCTAAATTTGTCATAAAAGCAGCAGTTGTTGAAAATTTTTATTTAGATGAAGAACCGAATGAACCGTTATGAACCGAAATAGAGAAGCGAAAGTTGTTGTTATATTTCCATATATTTATCGTTTATTCGTTTAAACCAACTATATAGCGTAGAAGCTAAATGAAAACATGTTTACAATTGAAATGAATTACGTTGTTCAGGGTGCATTAATATAAACTAAATGAGTAATTATTTCATTACTAGACGATTATTTAGACGATTTCCTCATACTCCGCAAACTGCAAAATAGTTTGCCCTTAAAAGGATAAATGAAGAGAAACCCTTGGCATACCAGTGGTTGACCTGACATCTTTGGTATGTTTTAGATAGCTTTAAGGTAAGGAAATGTGTAGGAAGTTTCAGTTGATTACCACGGAAAAGATTGTATGCAGATGTTAAGGACATTCCCTAAAAAGCATTAAGACAATAAAGACTAATAAAGTGAGTCCACCAAATTTGGCAACACCATAACTTATTTATTTATTTCTTTTTTTTTTCAATGATATTTTAAGAGCAGTTGTCAAATAAAATTTATAACCCAAGTCATAAATTTTATTCCATTCGCAGTCACGAACAATATTAAACTGCATTAAATATTTATATATATTTATTTAAACAAACTTTAAACCTTCAAAAAATAAACTTTGTTCTTCACCCTAGCGCTTCTTCCCTCAGTTTTTTAATAATACTATAGTTGCGCAAAGATTACACCAATGCAGTTATCTATCAGTCAGTAAACTTTTAACAAATTTTTAAACCTTTATCCCCGTCTACAAAGACGTCGTTAGAATTTGATGTAAATGTATTTTACATTTTATTAGATAGTCTTGCCTACTATATGCGCATTGCCATTAGTTCAAAAAGAAAATTTTAGAAATTTTAAGGGACCGATAAGGCAAAATTTTGCATACGTTTGTGCATGCACGTAATCTGAAGTCATTTGCGTTTGCATTGAAAGCGACTAATGCGAATGGAAGAATTCAAAAAAGAAAAAGAACGAAAAAAAAAAAACGTGTCAGCTTCCAAATGTTTTTATTCAGATAACATTTAACCGCATAAATGACAATAACAAACAATAACAAATACCGCATACACAGTAACAACGAATAGTTTACGTTAATCGTAATCAATTTTCTTTCAATTATCGTGAAATTACTAAACAAAAATTAATCGCGTTTTATCGGAACGGATCACGTTTGCGAGCATTCGTTTTACAAAAATCTGATACTATTTAGTGATCCGCTAGTTGAATAGAACAGTTCCCTTTGAAACGGCTCCGTGTAAACAGGCAGTCCACTTCCTCAGTCACTAAACAACAACGACCAAAAAATATCGCGTCAAGTGACTAATTAAGGATATTACTTATAAAATATCTTAAAGGAATAACGGAAACAAAGCTAAAAGAAGGTTTGTTGTTATAATAAATAATAAGAAGCCAACGAAAGCATTTACTATAAGCACCTACCTCTATATGTTGCTATCTATCTATCTATAATGTTTGTAATAAGTGAAAATATTTGTTGAAATGAATTATCGTTTTACATTATGGTTGGTTGAGGAGTAAACAAAAGAAAAAATAAACAAATTAATAAAAAATAAAATAAAAAATTCACCTTTAAGACAAAGTGAGCGAAATGTATGTAAATGGGTGTTTCTTAGATGCTCCCAACATTAGATTTGTCAAACGCTTAACATCGCAAGGCACCGGAAGTTTCACAATATGTATATATATATATATATATATTTTCTTCATCAATATATAAGTAGTGAAATCAGTTTCAATCACGCTCGTGTATTTTGTCTGCTTAAATTGAAATTGTTTTGCTTCTAATGATCTGAAATGAAGTTTTTTTCTATCTTCCCATTTCGAAAATCAAAAAACTCAATCGAAATTAGTAAAACTGGTTCGTATATCATTTTTAAGTATATTTCTTATCGATATTGTGTGCTGTCACCTACTTTTGTGTATGACGTTTAAGAAGTTAAGTGCGTATGACGAGTGTATGTGTGATATAATCTGTCCTTTTGTTCTTGTCATTATGAATGTGCATTTGCACATGTGTCGAATGTGTTTTCGACAGTATTCGCATCATCTTGCAAAGTTGTTTCGTTACAATCTAATTTTATATTACACATACCCGGCTGTCGAACGAGTGTACCCGCTGATCGCTGAAGAGGTCGACACGGTTAACTATCGTATCTTTTTTGAAGGATCACAATTCCTATCTTATTTTATATCAATTTAGACGTTGTTAGATAATACAATTATTGTTACGTGCAAATGGACATCTGTCTGTCTGTACATAAGTTTACGGTGTAATTCCGATAGATGCCGTTCTCAGCAAATATTTATTTTATTCGCACTTTCAACAATATATTGGGCAGGAGCTAAAAAGCGTATGTGCAGATCGGCAACATAATGACTAAGTCGATTTCAGTGGCTTTATGGGTCTTTACAGCCAATTTCCGTGTTCATTACTCCGGGCAGGTCAAAAGGAGCATAAGAAAATATATATGAGTTTCATTGCCTTAAAAAGTATTAAATGTAATATCAATCAGCTAAGATAGTGTGAATCTATGATCTGATTATTCGAGCCGTTCACGATTGCCCGCTATAAAGAGGAAACTCTTTGCGATAGCGGGTAAATAATACTAGTTCTCAAGAAGACGCAAAAAAATTTTTAATATAATTTAATTCTTTTAGTTTTCTGCTGCTTGCTTATGCACGGAAGTCAAATCTGACCTAGAGAAAGCAAATCAATGAACTCTTAATTGTTTATGAAAAATTCAACAGCCTGTGTGTGTGTGTCTCACTCACCTATTTTGCATTGGCTTTGGCTTGGCTTTGTGTTAATTGTATATTAATTGGTTCACAAATTAATAGAATAATATAACAAACAAGTCTTCTTCTTCTATATTAGAAAGTTATAAAACTGCTAAAGTGCGGGAGCTCAGGCGAAAGCTGAGCTTAAGTCATTGTCGGTAGCGTTACATCACACAACTGCGAATCTGCGAATAAATGGAAATGCATTAATCCCAACTAACGGCAAAGATTTGAGATGGAAAGAAAGAAAAGAAGAAATCTTTTTTATACTTTTATTATAGAAAAGCTTTATACAAATTTTGCATAATTAAAATGGTTTGACATTAGCAATCGCCAAAAAGATATTGAGTGCAAGATAACTTAGAACTGAAGGAAAGCTTTGGACTTTACTAATAGATCCCAAAGGCTCCAAAGTATAAGTGAAGTCATCATTATTTTCTAAAAGTCATCCGCGCCTGTTTATTGAACCGTTCGTTGTCTGCGGTAAGAGTGCTCATGAATACAAATATTTGAAAGCGGAATTCATTTGCGCACACGTCTCATATTTCGTAGCTTGTAACCTATTGCATATTTTATACAATACTTATGGAAGCCATCTAAAGATTGCACTGATGGAACAATTTCCAAACGCAAAAATTAACAAAAGAAAAAAAAATTTGATAATTTCCACAAATTTTCTTCTAAGGCGAATATAACTTGTTTCCTTTTTTATTATTTATTGATTTATTTATTTTTTATTTTTTGCTTGGTTTAAAAAAGTAGATTCGGCCTGTTGACGATGAGATCCATCCAGTGTAATGTTGAGTATTTATTATTTGTTGACAGCAGTATTTGGTGATGGTATGGAAGGACTCATGATGCAGGGTATCTTACTTTGAAGTTAAAATTGAAAATATTTTAAACGCCTTTAAACATTGCCTATCGCTAACCGTAAATTTTTTACATTGATTCGGGCGAAAGGCGTTTGCAATGTAAGCGGCTCAAGTTCCCTACAAAACTTGATTGCCCAAAATCAATCGAAATCGACAAAGAACAATGTCTGCAAAGTGAGCCGAACGTGATAGAATCTAAACTGTAAGCATCTTCATAGTGTCCTTAATTGATTTAACAAAATATGCTCCAACAGTGCGAGAGGTTTTTTGTCTTCAGTACTCGGACCAAATACAGCCAAACCTTCATATCCGTCCACATTGAAAATGTGAATAGATTTGAGCAGAAAAATCACTTTGAATAATCCGTGCACCATGACAATTGACGTTGTTCTTGTTGATAACATAAGACTGATTTGGGTCATATACGACTTTACAGTTCGCAACAGAATAGAAATATTTGATGCGACCTTCGATGCCGATTTGAAAGCTGCCAATTTATTAATATTTAATATCTTTCCTTTTACTTTAAGAGATTCGCATAAGTCTTCCCCCGAGTGTTGTGTGCAATCATACTTTATATTCTAACACTTTCGGATGTTCGCCATATGCTATTCCTTTTAATAACCACAAACTTGCTATTGAGGATTTAATGAGGCATTTAGTCAAGTTTATAAATTATAGGTTCCACGACCTACCACCAATGGGTCAATGAAAACTTGCTCACTCAATTTCGTCTATAGGTCGATCGGTAGCCGATAATCTGCAACGAGTTCATATAAAAGTTGTTGCTAAAATAAAGTTGCAATACAATAATTTTTCTTAAATTTTTAGGAGAAAAGTCAATGTGCCCCTAACTCCTTGCGCTGCTTGTTTCCGTTTTTTTTTTTTTCATTGATTATTTTCGTTGAACACAAAAGTCAAACAACTCCTTGTGAGATTTTAGATTAAAAATTGTGTAGGTAGTATACCCTATGCTTTTAAAAAAATGGGTGCATCTATTCCATCGCGATTGATTTTGTATTTCTTAGCTTGTGTATAAGGATTGATGTGAATGAATACGAAAAAAGAAGATCTTAGACCTTCAAGACCATTTTGATTCACAGCAACTCTGTTTCCTTGTGTACGAACTGACGGGGCGTGCTGAACTGGAGATTCACCATGCGGCGCCTAGCTCATTGCAGACTCACGATGACTTGAATTTTGACCACAATATAAGTAATAAGTTCAAAAGTTATTTAGATCTGAGAAGACAAGGGTAAAATATAATATAGAATGGGGCGTACATAGAAAACAAACAAGAAGTAATATCCGGATCAGACGAGTCAGGACGTATGTGTTGATAAAGACCGATCAGTAACTAGTTATTTGATTGCAGGATAAAGATCCATCTCCTCAATAAAGAGGTGATTGTATGCCAATTCTTACAGGGATAGTTCAGCTGATTTTTCAAGTTAGAACAAAGACGTTATCATGGAAATATATGACCTCTGCACTAAAGCCCTTGGAAATTTCAAGCCATATGTAAGCGAGACGAGGAAATGGAAAGTTTTTTGGGCAACGGACGGACATATGAATTGTTTTAATCAGCTAATGAATTTAGCGATGACCGAGTATATTCAGGTCAAATACACAGTGTACGTTATATAATGCCAAATACACATTCATAACCGACAAGGACGGATGGGCGGAGCATGACATATATTCATATACATCATACACTGTTACAGTTAACTGGTTAAGCGCTTTTCAAAATTAGTAAAGTCAAATAGGGCCAGGAATAAAGAGTTGGAAAAATTTGTTCTTCTTAGCGAAAGTTTGATGCTATCACTCATGATTTCGAAGGGTAAGAGGAGTGAAAGAGAAAGTAGATTCCTTCCTTTCTCATCTTAGTATCTACGCACACTAATCGTTTGACAAATCTATCATACCCCCCCTGTAAAAACAGTCAGTGAATGGTACTCGAGATATTTGAAAAAAAAGGCTATTACGGGGCCCCTCTTGTGGTATAAAAAGTCAGTGAGTGGTGCTCGAGAAATTTGCAAGAGAAAAAATTGATGATCAATATATTTGGAAATCCAACACATACACATATTTGGAAAAAACACTAGACTCTACCGGTCTACCGATCGGTGAGAAAAGAGACATTATTGAAGACTATGACGAACAAAAAGAACAAGTATGGCGGAGACAGCATAGGAAAAGAATGCGACAGGCTAAATTAAAAGAAAAAATTGAAAGGGATCGCGTCCAAAAAAGCGATGAAGTATTTAAAATGCTTGAAGAAGTTGAGTTAATGGAAGAGAATGGAACAAGAATTGGACAGTTTGGAAATAAACGATATGACTGAAGAAATAATAAATAAGCTGATAAGTGGTGATATGAAAGTGCCAAAGGAGGAATAGAATTTCCCACGAAAAGCAAGCAGAACAAGGTGATAAGTGCCTGAGAGGAATAGAAAATGAGGAAAAACGAGGCATCGTTAAAAAGGACGAGATTATTGATTTGTTCATAGATGATGAAGCTACGGCTAACTTTCTTAATAAAATTGAAAATGATGTGATTTGTTCATAGATGACGTTTTATTTATTTATTAACACATGTTTTTTTCAATATTTTCTCAGATGTAATCAAATTAATATTCTCTCTTCGTACTTATGCTTAAATGTTTCCAAATGTGCTTAAATGTTACCAAATTTATATTCTCTCTTCCTACTTATGCTTAAATGCAGATGGTCCACCTTGCACTTATTTTCTCTTGTGCTCTTTAATCAATTTTTGTTCTTTATTTACTTTTTGTTTTTTTTTGTGCACAATTTTCGCTCTTTCTTCCTCTCGCTCTCTCTCTTTTTCTATTTTCTCCTCACCTCATTATCAACAACAATGCAGTATAGCTATTGTGTTATATTAATCACAACATGCCGAACAAGAGAGAGTAGTAACAAGTTAAACAATACTCTCTCTCTCTCTCTCTCTCTCTCAACGTTATGTACACATAAATGCTTTCATGCTTTCATTTAGTAAAATGTATTTGGCAAGGGTTTTTTATTTTTTTTTTTTGAAAAGCAAATAAAAAACAAAAAGTAAAATTCTTTTGCATCGTACGATTTTTAATGAATAGAAAGAAATATTATTCGTAACACTAACGTTATTTTTTTACACTTAGACAGAATAAAGTGTTTTCGCTTAACTTTCCGGCGTAACGATTATTCAGTAGTTATTTGTTTGTATTTCCATCTTCTGCTCCAGATATATATATATATATATATATATATATATATTTTACTGTGCTGTGTTCTCTGTGCTGAATAATTTGTATAAATCGCTTAGCGACGCTTTAACTATTTAACTAAATAAGCGTACGTTTGTTTGCATTTGTTTCTACTAAAAAGAATTATTAAAATTACATCAGAAAAAAATGATTGCAAATGACGCAAACGACAATTATTATTAGTTTAGGATCATTTGATTGCAAATAAACGTAATTTTGCAAATAACAATAACAATAAAAATGATGAATTATTTACATTTAATTTGTGCACTTAGGCACTTGCATTTATTTTTTTATTTTTTGTTTTTTTTTTCAGAAACATGCCGCCAAATGCCGTTTCAGCTCCTCAGGCGATCTCCGAATCGTTGATAAATGCGTCGTCCGAAACCAATCAGAATCCGAAAAGTTTGCATGAGGCCACTACAGGTGTTTTATTTGAATACGATGCCGAAACCATCGACGGTGGCCTTGTGAAAGACATCGAAAGGTTAAAGAAGGCGGAAAAACGTAAACTGAAACTTGTTTGGCGTAATATCATAGCTTTCGGTTATTTGCATGTGGCAGCATTATACGGTGCTTATCTCATGTTCACTTCGGCCAAATGGCAAACTATGGTGTTTGGTAAGTGTTAACCAAAATCATTGCCGAAACTTTAACGACCGCTGGCTTAAATTAAAAATATAATGCAATTAACTTTTTAATTTATTAATTATTTCTAAAAGAAGTATTGTGACGTACTCCGATTTTAGTTTCAATTTCAATGTTTTGTTTCTTTCTTCTTCTCTTGCTTTGGGAATTTCGTCAATTAAATTTTTATTTTTTTTTAAAGATAATTACGAAAGATTTTTAGTTAAATTTTTGAAAAATTTTTTCAATTAAATTCACTAAAAAAGGCAGTACATTTCTTTAACGTTTGTTAAAACAGTTTTTCATAAGCGGTTTTCGATAAGATTACCAAGAACTAAGTGCTATGGAACAAGGCGAAGTATCAAAAAAAGTTAATCGAGAAGTATTTAGAGCTGTCTGGATATTGACAAATGGTTACGATAAAAATTATGTTCCCGAATCAAAGATCTTAAGTCAGGTTGAAGGTCGTATCCAAAATTTGGTGGCGATACCACATTTGAAAAATGTTGTTCACAAATGCTTGGAAAATCTAAGCAATGTCGGTCTTTTACACCGTATCGATCCGGGACGTTTTTCGGTGTTCAGACAACGCCGGCCAAAGTCGGGTCCTAGTTTGATACAACACGATATCTTGGAAGAATTTCAGGAATTAATCAAATGCTCTCGCAAGCGCAAGTTCTTCGACACAAATCCACATAGGGGAGGCGCGCAGCTTCTTAGTGAGAAATCTTCAGCAGATGATGAGGACGAGAGCACTGCTAAACGTTTGCGCACCAATGATGGTGACATACTTCGTATTGGCGATAAAAAGCCTTTATTCAAAATCTTTCAACGTTGCTGCACCGATAATTTTCCGAATATAATCCATGCTAGGAACGAAGTTGAAATTTCTTCGCAAAGCAATTCATCCTCCGTGCAAATCCTTGAAGAAACATCGAGAGCCACGGCTGACAAAGCAACTTCAGCAAACACTATAAACGAAAGCCATAGGGTAACTGGAAGTGAACAATCGGGGTTGTAGCGAAATGGCGGGAGATTGAAGCCAGCTTCCCTTATGGATAGTAACTGTTCGCACAGTACAGCCTAAGTTTGTGTTTTAAATTTAAACGACAGAAAAAAAAATTTAATTTTTTTCGAAAATTTTCATTCAAAATTATTATTTCCGTTATTTTTATTCTAAATTATATTTTGTATATGAAATGTATGTGGGCATAGTAAGTCAATATAAAAGACAGAGGATTCAACGTGCATCCTATTGTTTACAAGGGTACAGCTTTTACAAGGAATCTAGAAATATAAAATCTTGTGATATAAATCCAATGTGCGCGCTTCTCAAGACAGATTGATGTTTAGAAAATCTTAAAATGTCCCACATTTAGTTGTCATGCACTACAATAATGTTCCTCGATTTTTTTAATTAATCCTTTTTGGCTTTGGCAAGTTGCGTTCATTTATATCGGATCTGTTAATTTATAGTTGTCCACATTTCACTACACACAACCAAAATTCATTTCATTTGCGTGTTCCACTTGGTTAACACAGTTTATCTGTAGCAAGGCAAGAGAAGACACTATGAGTCTATTAAACTCTTTAACGTAATTAGAATTTAATTAAGTAAAATTAATTGACATCATTGTCTGTCTTAAGTGTTTATCTCCCTCCTTCCATTATATTGTTTATTATTTTGAGTATTTAGTTTTGCTTAGTTGTTTCAAATCTCTTCAGGAAACTGTCCCCTGGAGCTAGAGCAGATCTTACCTAAATAGAAATTTCTTTTTGCGGTGAAGGCGGCACAATTTTATTTCCGTTTTGTTGCGATCATTTCATTAATTCCACTTGAATTTTTTTAGCGTTTGCTATGTATGTGGTATCCGGTTTGGGCATCACAGCTGGAGCACATAGATTATGGGCTCATCGTTCATACAAAGCAAAATGGCCCTTGCGCGTATTGTTGGTCATCTTCAATACCGTCGCTTTTCAGGATGCCGCCTATCATTGGGCTCGAGATCATCGCGTGCATCATAAGTACTCGGAGACCGATGCTGATCCCCATAATGCTACGCGTGGTTTCTTCTTCTCTCACATTGGTTGGTTGCTGTGCAAAAAACATCCTGAAGTAAAGGCCAAAGGTAAAGGGGTCGACTTATCTGACCTAAGAGCGGATCCCGTTGTAATGTTTCAAAAAAAGTACGTAAATTATAGGAAATGTGGAGTAAGTGGCGACGCCTTCTTACGAAATCATTTTGCAGATATTACATGATTTTGATGCCTTTGTTATGTTTCGCTTTGCCCACTTTGGTTCCCATGTACTATTGGAATGAAAGTTTTATGAATTCGTGGTTTGTAGCGACAATGTTCCGTTGGTGTTTCATATTGAATGTTACGTGGTTGGTGAATAGCGCGGCCCATAAATTTGGTGGTAAACCATATGACAAGTAAGTTAATCAATATGAGAAATAATGAATGATGAGGAGGATGATGAGGAAGACGACGGACGATATATGAATTTTTTTTTTTTTTATTTTAATCGCATGTAGAAATATTAGTCCGGCTGAAAATAAATCTGTGGCCATTTTTGCTTTTGGCGAAGGCTGGCATAACTATCATCATGTATTCCCCTGGGATTATAAGACAGCAGAATTTGGAAAATACTCTATGAACTTTACTACAGCGTTTATTGACTTTTTCGCTAAAATTGGCTGGGCTTACGATTTGAAAACTGTTTCAGCTGATATTATTAAGCAAAGAGTAAAACGTACCGGTGATGGATCCCATCATACTTGGGGTTGGGGCGATAAGGATCAACCTAAAGAGGAAATTGAAAATGCTGTTAGAATCAATAAGAAGGATGACTAGAAAAAAAAACGCTATAACAACTCTAAAGGAAACGTTCAATGGAAATCGCAGAGTAATCAGGGAGAAAGAAAGGCGAAAGTGTGTGTGCAGTG
The DNA here is from genome assembly GCA_000688715.1 of Glossina pallidipes. Taxonomy (NCBI): domain Eukaryota; kingdom Metazoa; phylum Arthropoda; class Insecta; order Diptera; family Glossinidae; genus Glossina; species Glossina pallidipes. Next base: position 29,071 of record JMRQ01006293.1, on the reverse strand, counting down.
CTGAAATAAATATAAACAAACGTTTTGGGAATAAATTTATCTCATCCTCTTACCTCGTCGACGGTAGCAGTAGCAATTACTACAGCAGCAGCTTGATCTCAACTTAGATGGAAATATTTTGATTTGATGGTTTCCGTGATTACCTAACTACCTAAACATATGTACGCGCGTACACTTTTGCCTTCAAACTATTTGTTATGCTTATACATATATATTTTCTAAAATCAAACAAAAGTTATTCTACACCTACTATCACACACACACACACACACACACACACAAATTTATAGCACATGTACAAAATATATAAATGTTTGGCTTGGCCGCGTTTCAAACGCAATCACAACAAAACATTTCGTATGTAAGCAGAAATCTCGGGTATCGAGTAGAAAAAATACCAAACAACCAAACAACCAAACAAATTCAAATAAATTGAAATACAAACAAATCTATAAAATAAACGCTTTTACTTACCACCACTGCTACCAGCACCACCACCACCACCACCACTACCACGACGCAACCACACAAACAAATAAAAGAATAAAAGAATTGTTTAATTAAATCTAATAAAAGAAACAAATGCTTTGGAACTTTTTTCCACAACATAAAGAAATGTACAAAAGTTGACTCTGAAATTTTTGATCGCTTCGCAAACGAAAGAAAAGAATAAAACAACATTTTTCTTTGTTAAAATTAATCCTCGCCACACCTTTTGGATTTCTCAACAAAAGCTCCTTCAAGGATGATGCAGTCGGTTCAACGAGTCTCTGCCGTTTCGATACCGTTTTTATGAAACTATATTTCAAATCCCCCCCTTCCTCCCTTGGAACTTTATCAGCAAATAATAATAGCCGGGGATTAAGATCTGGAAAATATGATGGGCGGGGCAGAAAATTGGATATCGATTCATCCAGCCATAGGCTTGTGACTTTGTGCTTTTATTCCGCTGTTCAAAAATGCAGCAATCAAGGTGCATTTAGCTTTATCATGCCGCCGAAACCGGTTCAAGGGGTTACAAACACGGACATGGCACTTGCTATACACTTTTCTAACTTTCCCTCGACGGTCGTCCATGTACCATTTGGTGAACTTAGCGATGATTTCTTCTCCCGTTACCGTTTTTGGTCGTCCTAAACGTTCAGCTCCGCTCAAGCTTGTACAGTCACGTGGTGATGCAGAGTTCGTATCGCGTCACTCAAACGATTGATTTTCACTTGAAAAGAGCACACTGTCCACTGTCTCACTACTTCCACAACTTTCTTATTAAAAATACTTGCGTCCTTTTTTCGATTTTTTTTTTTTGCAATCTAGTATTCTATGTTTTTGCTTTATTTTTTTATTTAAGAATTTTCAAAATTACATTCATATATCACTTGAATTTACATTCATCCTCATATTTTTTTGGAATATTCTATTTTCGACGCAATTTATTTCACAAATGGAAAATATAAAAGTGCCAAAAAAGGTAGAGCGTCACGCAATAAAAGCTGTGAACGTATTGTGCGAGGGGGATGAAGCAAAATGTGTCACCGAATCGGAGATATTACAAGAAGTGCGATATCAGATGCGAAATTTAGTACCGGTGGCAAATATCAAAGGAGTTCTTCATAAATGTCTGGTCGAACTGTCTGCCAGATGTATTATACGTCGCGTCGATGATGAAAATTTCGGCATATGTAGTGATCGGGATTCCTTTATTTTTCAAAATAATGGTGAAAGCTTACCATTACCGATGCTAATAAAGAAGGAAATTGACGCAGATGATTCTGGCGACGGAGTTCCGTACCTGCATCTTCAGGCGTGAAAGGTCTTATACGAAATTGTTATTTTTGCATGTTTTCAAGGCAAAGGCCAACGATTCGGAAACATCAGCGTCATATAAAAATACGAAAAAGATGCAAAAAGCTCGTTGCATTTAAATACGTTTCTCTATGGCAAATATTATCTTTTTTTATATATATGTTCTTTTATATCAATACGAAGTTTTTGTATTTTGGTGTAATTTTTTTTTCGAAATTGCGCAATTTCAGAAGTTTTTCTCAATCGTGTTATATTCTGCCTTCGGCGTTGCATAATAAATTCGATTTTCTTCTTTTGCTATTTCTTTTCTTAAGTTTGAAAAATTTCTTATATTTATTAATGAAAAGGTGAGAACCATTTCCTGTAAATGCAAATCGTTATTTGCTTAGAAGATATGATTTTCGCCAGGGTTATATAAGTAAAAAAGGAAGACTTGTCTAAGTTACTTCCAATTGGATCCCGAGTGCATTCAATCTGGAAGTACTTCCTTTGCTTGAATATTGTCTGTAGTGAATATGTTTCCAGCTTTATATTGTGCAGTAAATGCTTAGCTCTTTGTACCTTCGTTCTCCTTTACGACGCGTAATCGTTTCAGAATGTTTGTGAACCAATTCTTGCCCATAATATACATTTACAGGTAGAAGAGATAGGTGCAATGAACTATTTTATTAGGTGTCGAATTCGGTGCTTTTGACTTTTCCAGTTTTTCATTTAATATTATTGAGGTATTCGGCGTATGTCGACGCCAATCACGGAACCCGAAATGATGATGCGGCTCCATCATAACCCAATTGTCAGTTTTAATGATTTAAAAGTAGTGATTTTGGTGTCTATGACAAAAGAGGGACTGGAGGACCAAAAAAGTTCAAGGACCATGAATTGCAGGATTTATTGATCTTAAATCCAGCACGCCCTGTCCGAGAACTTTCGAACAGGTTAGCAGTTGACGAATCAACTGTTTCTAGACGTTTACATGCGATTTTTCGCAGTCAACGTCTTTTTCAAGTGAAAAAAATGGCCAAAATATATGGAAACACCTAATATTATCATCGTCTTTGTTTTGTTCTTTTACATCGCTCGGGAATCTTAGATAATTCGGTTACAGTAAACTTGGCCGTCTTTCAGTAAAGTTCTACTGGGGATGGAGACGGGGATCACGTTTTGCCAGTGCGAAAGACATCTACAGTATTACTAAATCAATATTTTTTACCTGAATGCTCAGTTCATCTGAATCTTTTCTCATCTCGCTATCTTGTAAAAGTAACCCGATCTACCGCTTTTAAGTTGCAATAGGTGCTTATTATTAGATTTTACCTTGGGAAGCGCATTTCTGATTAGCAATTGTATTTAACGACAATGCTATGACACCGAAATTGTGCGATTCCGGCAGACTGAGAGTTGTATGTCTTAATTTCCAGTAGTATAGCTGTACAAAGCATTAACCTTTCCACAATGGGTCAGTATTTCCTCTTTTAAGTTGATTTTAAAGAAATTTATTTAAACCTAAAATTGTAGGATTAAAAATAAGATGAGCACTATTCAATTAAGTCTATCGTCTTCTTTCCCCTTTTTTAAAGGTTGATGAGGTAGATGGACGGGCTAATCGCTTTAATAAAATTGAAAACTTTTCTTTGATGTTGTGTTCTCCAGGTACGTTCAATATATTTGTAGGGTTGGACAGTGCAAAAAAAAATTCGAGAGTTAATTGATTTTAAATTAATTAAATTTTTAATTATTATCAAATTTCTGGCCATTTGCTTAGTATTTTCATTTTTTTGGCTCTTTACTAGTTTGAGGTTTGGACTCTTCATAGTTCACTTTCGAGTTTGATTCGGTTGAATTTACATTTTTGTAATCCTTTTCTTTTGATTCAGTTGACGCCGCATTTTTCTCCATCTCTTTTTCAGTCTTCTGTTTTTCCGTTACTTTAGTCGATTTTAAAGTTTTTTCTTTAAATTTTCGCTCTTTTTCCTCTTGTACCTTTTGTTCGGCCTCAATGCGTAGCGCCTCTTTCGCCTGCTTTTCTTCTTCGACTTTAGCGGCAGCTTCAGCGACTTCCTCGTCATACCAATCTGCCATTGATTTATCCCGCTTTAGCCAACTATCTGTGTCGCTGTCTTTAAAAGCTGCAAGTTAAGAGATTTAAAATTTACTGAAGTATATATATATTTTTAGGTAAATAAATACTCGTACTTTTATTAAACCATTTTATGCCGTCATGCATTTGATCAATAATATCTTTGGATGTGTACATAATTTCATTCTGTATGGCCTGTTGGAAACTGCTTACGTCAAAGACAGCTGAATATACCGATTTGCGATCGTGATTCAGCGCACTTTGTGGAAATTTTGATAAACACTTTGCCAATTCTATGGCCTTGTTCAAGGCTTCACCAGTCGGCACTATTCGATTCACTATACCCATGCTATTAGCTTCTTCGGCGCAGACATGGCGGCCAGTTAATATTAAGTCAAGAGCACGTGACAATCCAATCATAGCTGGAAGGCGTGCAGTGCCACCATCTATTACAGGAACTCCAAAGCGACGATTGAAAAAACCTAATACTGCCGAATCTTCCATAACCCGTAAATCGCACATCAACGCCAATTCTAAACCGTTTGCCACACAATAACCGTTAATACCACAAACCACCGGTTTGCTTAATTGCCTTCTCGTTGGTCCAACTGAGCCCTCGGGCATCATTAATATCTCCACACTGACCGTACTTTCATCTTCATTGGCCATTTCGAGTATATCAAAACCGGAACAAAATGAACCTCCTATACCATACAACACCGCCACCGGCGAAGCATCGTCTGCCTCGAAAGCGCTAAACGCTTCGCAAAGTTTAGCAGCAGTTTGCCCATCTATAGCATTACGTTGCCGCGGCCTATTAATACCAATTAGAGTAATATTCTTATCTTTTTCCACTAAAACTGTGTTTTGTTTTATTGGTTTTTCCTCAAGCATTTCGGCACAATCTAGAAATGAAATGATAAATTATCTTTCAAGTGAACATAATTTCGTCATTTTCTTACCCTCCTTTTTAAGAAGGCATCTTGCGGAACTGATGCCACGATTTATTTGCAAAACGTTTGCTTCAACGATTTTATTAACACATCTGCTTAACTGTCTAAACATATCTCTTCTACTTTATTTGGTTTTTTATTCTTCTTTATGACTAAAATTAAAAATTCTAACTGAAAATATCACAAATGAGCTCAGAAACAGCTGTAAATCCACAGTTGCCAGGAGTTGCTAATTTCTTTTAATGTTCGTAACCATTCATCAGCTGTTAAGCTTCTTCTTTTTTTTACAGCTGACGAGATGAACTTTTATAAGGGAAAATTGAACATTGGACATTTTTGTTTTTTTTTTTACAAAGCAGTGCATCATCTGTTGTCGACTCGCTGAAAATTTAAGAACAAGCAGATGAATGTAGAACAGAAAGAATTGAAATCAAAAAAATCTTAGCAATACAAATAGTTTTAAGAAAAATGTTCAGTTTTCGTAGATTAAGTGTAAAGAAAACCAATTTTAGTATTGTGTTTAATTTGGAGTGCAATAAGGATGGGTTTTCGTCTTCATCAAAATTGCAGAATAGTGGTAATGGGGAGCACATAGAGAACGAAGAAAAACAAGAAGAAAATACTATTCTGGTGGATAAGGATGAAAATATTACTTTAATTGGCATTAATCGACCTAGAAAACGTAATGCTATTAATGCTCAAACTGCTGAGAAACTCTCTGTTGCTTTAAATCATTTTGAAGCAGATAAAACTTCACCTATCGCGGTTCTTTACGGAGCAGGAGGATCCTTTTGTTCTGGTTATGATATACAAGATTTGGAAACGCAAGCTGAAAGCGGAAATCTAGAATATTTAATGCGCCATGAAGGTTCGGTTGGACCTACACGACGACACATCTCTAAGCCTGTTATTTGTGGCATTAATGGCTATTGCGTGGCTGCCGGTTTAGAATTAGCTCTGATGTGTGATTTGCGAGTTATGGAAGATACTGCAGTATTGGGTTTTATTAATAGACGCTTTGGAGTGCCCTTAAGTGATGGTGGCACAGTGCGATTAGGGGCAATGATTGGCTATGCACGTGCTTTAGAGTTGCTACACACCGGTCGTAGGGTTGACGCTATGGAAGCACTAAACATAGGTCTCGTCAATCGTATAGTGGCCACAGGTACCGCATTGGGTCAAGCTGTAAATTTGGCGTTTTCCATAGCAAAATTTCCACAAGCCTCTTTGCTTCAAGATCGCAATAACTTGTATGCAAATGTCTACAGTCGTACAAGTTTCCGCGATGCGATACAAAACGAGATTATGAACACATCTAAAGAAGTACTAAAAGAACTTAAAGAAGGTGTTCAAAGATTTAAAAATTGTAGGTATTAGTCATTTTTTGATATGTTAATGTTGAGGTAAATAGTCACGTCTCTTGCCAGCCGAAACAAAAGGAGCTAAAACGGATGCTTGGCATATTAAGGAGAAAACACTACCAGATTGGGAGAAAGCGGAAATAGTTCATGAAAATAAAGTAAAAACACAAAAATAAATAGGTAAGAAAGGTCTCCATTATTGATTAATTGAAGAAGAATGTTGTCTCCTGTACATTCTTTCAGGATATCCACATATTTCATTTGCCTTCCAATCTGATGTACTAAATGCAAAAGAAGTTTCTTCGCTATATTCTTTTGGGATATCCATATGTTCTATTTGCCTCCATTTGATATCCATATGTTCTAGTTGTTACTTTTGTGTATTAAAAATATAGTAGAATTTTTCAGTTTTTTTTTTCTTTGTGAACACATACCGTAAACTACCATCCAATGGTCATCTGTCCGTCTTGTCTCGCAAGTCCTAAAATTATAGAAACTGAGAAACTGAAATTCATCTAAGATAGTCAAAAAAGCTGAGATCATTATTATTATTATGGTTTTCGCTGCTGTAAATTTTAGTTTTTCCTTAAAAAATGAAAGCGAATTGCGTACACCGTGACCAAATAGTGTATTTTATTTATGTACGCTTGTATGAATTGCGAAATGCACGTAAAAGAGAGAAACATAAAAAATGGAACAGACTTTCTACTTATTTCCTTCATAATTGTGTTGACTTAAATATTAACTTAAAAGCCTTTAAAAAAGGTCTTCGTTTTCATTATATATAACTACATAATGGCATCCATAAGCATAGCGTAGAAGCTTAAAAACAACACATAATCATATAAATGTGTGTGTGTAGTAAATTCATATTGCACATAATTTTCAATTTGCCTTAAAAATTAAATAAAAAATGATACATTATTTGTGTGTATATATGCCTGTATGTGTAGGTGTAAAATTTTGCACATATTTTTTTTTTTTGTATTATATGTCCGTAAGTACATATCTGTATATCATCTATATGTTTTTTGCTATATTATATATAAGTTATTTATTTATCTAAAAAAAATTGAGAAAAATTTTTTTAAAAATATTTTCTCTCGGATCTTTCTTAAACATGCTACAACCTCTAAGCGTTAAGATTTTTTATATGGTAGTAGTGGTGGTGGTGATGGTGGTAGTTGTGATGATAGGTAGTAGAGTAGAGGACAGTAAATGATAACGTGATTACTTTAAACGTTGCGTTACATTGGCAAGAGCTACGGCAAAGGCTTGTAACGCCGAAAACGGATACTGAAAGTCCAAAGTGTAAGCATTACCATCTATACGGCCGAATTGCATAACCTAGAAGTAATAAAAATATTTTTAATGTACCCCCATGCGTATATTCGAGTGTAAGTGACACTACCTGTTTACCGCGAAATTCAATTTGAAAATTTTTTGCCGACTCTTGCGTAACACGTCCTCCGAAATCTAACTGATACACCTGACTCATTTCATTCCACATTGGTGCCTTATTATGCATAATAAATTCTCGTCTCACCGGCGACGAATTGTTGCAATGTGAAGTGCCATTTGGTTCAATACGACCTCTCTTCAACTGCGATTAGTTAGAGTTGGTTCAAGTTATTCATTCAGATGAAAGATATTTATTTTTCGTACCTTCTGTCTTAACTGGGCCTTTTGAAAGGTTTCCAAATCCCGATATTGTTTATTACCACTGCTATTAAGATGTCCCTCTTCGCCAGAACCATTAGTCAGATTGCTCTCGTCGTCCGAGCTCTCTATTATATTTTGTTTTTTACGTTGTCTTCTATTTAGTAATGGAGAGTTTAAAATATTGCGAATAGGTGAACTGCTCTGATAACGTTTCGTTTTCTTGCTGCTAGCTGGCGAAGATGGAGAGCTTCTGGGTAGTCGCTGAGGGGATGCCGGCGGTGTAAGACGTCCCTCATCCAAATCTCTTAAACGGCTAATAATGTTTTCCAATGTAGTAAGAGCCTGAAATCTCAACAAATATGAAATTCATATGTAAAAGTAAATTTCTCCGTTTACCTGAGTGTGCAACGATACGGAAGCTCGTGTCTCGACCGGCGTGGCTTCGATCGGATTATCGCTTTTGTTGGTTTCCGAATTTTCTGAGGTTATTTCAAGGCTACTACTGCCGTTTTGCAAGGATTTTAACTCCGTTCCGCTATTCGCTGATTTGGGATCTCTGCGACGCCAACGTCCCTCAGTTAACTGCTTCACTAAGTTAAAACTGTTGTCATTTTTCCGACACGATAATGACGGGGACTGGTCTGGATGGTGTCGTCCAAATCGATGCTTCCGCGAGAATAATGGGCTGTCTGTGAAACTAGTGATTACATCAACCCGTTTCTTTGGAGAATTTTCTGCGCCATTTGATGTCTTTTTTAGGTCATCCTTTGTCTTTCCCTTTGCCGAACTTGCCGACGGTTCATTGGAGGTGCAATTCGCAGTTATAATTTCTGTTCCTTTCACACTATCTGCGGGCGACGGGGAAAGAGCACAATGCTTACATTTTGTTTCCAACCCGGAACCATTACATAGAAAACATGGGTTGTCTGCCATCACAATGCCACTAACACTTTCATTTATGTCGCTCAATTTTTCGGCCGCCTTATTACTAGTTACGGGTTTTAATTGCGCTAAAAGTATTTCGCACGAATCAAAACTTTTCGATTTTCCAGTCTGTTGTAATCTCGGCTTGCGATTATTCTAAAAGTACAAGAAAAAAAAAATGCTCGCAATTTTATGAAGCTGGTTATGAAAAAAAACCGCGCGTACCTCTTGCGCCGGTCTTTTTTTCCGAGTTCTTCTGTTATCCACTAATATTAAACGTTTATTCGGCGCTTCTCTCCTTAACGCTGTCAAAGCTTCATCTGAAGGTGTTATAGCTACTGTATCTAAATACCCAACACTACAACTGCGTGTTATGGCGTCAACTGTCACCGGTGCTATAGATACTACCGTAGGTGTCCTCTTCATAGCGAGCTCCACTTCAATTTGTTGAATCGGAGTAACAATAGCCGCTGTTCCTTGAGCTTGACCCGGCGATTGCGTATCTTCATCTATGTATAAGATATCTCGTTTTTTTGAAGTGGATGGCAGTGCTATTTTCATTTTAGAAGCGTCCATTCTTTCCAAATTCAGATTTAAGTTAAGAGGCACTGGATTCACATGACTATTTGTGGAGCGTACACTCTCCGACATAAGAGCATTTTTCACTTGGACCATATTATTGGCGTAGTCTGAGTTACTAGAATATGACATAAGAGTGGTTTGTCCAGCAGCCGTCACAGCTGGACGTTCAAAAATAATATCGGTCGGAGCTACAGCATTTTTTGGTGATTGCAATGTTGGGACGGAACTGTCATTAAAAAGAGGTGATATGGCATGTCGGGCTGGGCCACAGGAACCACCATTCGAGCGTGTATAATTAGAGGCGATATTTTTGGGACGCGTCATCTTAGCCGAACAATTTTGAGCACTACCCTGCAAGGCAGTCGAAATCGCGCTACTATGCTCCGCAGATTCACTGGCCGAATCATCGTCGTAGGATTCAGCGCGGGCCAACGGACTCCGTCCAGCCAATAGATTTCCATTGCTACTATTTCTATGACGTGCTAATAAGCGATTGGGGCGTGGTGACATCGGTACGATTGGTGGTAAACCCTCGGCCAGTCGTTTTGTCGTCGCTTGAACCTGATTCATTGATACGTTACCACTAACCGAATCGCTAATCTGATTAGGCGACTCCAGGGCATGATCATTTGATGGCTGATTAAGAGCCCTTTTCGCTGCGGCATGCAGCATTAAATCTTCCTCGTCCTCCGAAAAAAGATTAGGATTAAAATTCGGATCTGGACCCGGTGGAAAATCATCTCTTAGCTCTGTAATAACCAGAGTCATTTGTCGTGGCTGCAAATGCAGCAAGGACGTTTTATACGTGACTTGGCCTAAATTGGCCGGGACGGTTTTAGCAAGTCCATGAATTTTAAACTTTGTTCCCCAAATATTTGACGTGACCTCAACCAGTTTTACCTCCTAAAAAAGAAAAGTCGCATTTAATGACCACTGCTTGCCTTCCACGAATATCTGCTTGCTTGCCTCCGGTAAAGTATCCACATAAGCGAGCTCATCCAAAACATCTGAATCGTTACTGCCCGGTGTTAAAGTATTCCGTTCGCTGTTTGCACCGCTACGCTTTTTCTGACGAGCCTTACGTTTACGAAGTGCTTGCGGGGAGCTGCGGCCGCGTTCATCATACTCGCTATCCGAAGAATCGGTGCGTCCGTTACCAGTAGTGCTGCTAGCGGATTGGCTGGACGTGGATGAACTTTTCGAACCAGGTGACTGTTGGGAAAATACGTCAGAGTCTAAAAAAAGAAGAATGTTATTAACAAAATGATTAAGTGAAAGCGGAAATTGTCTTCACCATTAACTTGCGGATCGAATATGACGAACTCTGGACGTATCTTTGATGTACGTTTACCTTTCAGCAACGGCACTAGACCTCCTAAATATTCCAAATAAAGTGTGTAACAAGTACCCGAACTGATATTCGAATCTTCATCGTGACGTATCATGGTACAATGCAGGCGTGTGGAACACATAGGCGGCCGTGAGACAAACTCTCTTAGGGATTTTATATCAGGTACGCAACACTAAATTAAGAAAAAAAAAATCGTAAAAAGTTTAGCGTTTCAATGTCTATCTACGCGTTACTTACTCTAATAGTTTGAGCAAAAAGATTACCGATCAATGTTTTTATTCTAGTCGGTAAAGGCAGCAGTGGCAAAAATGTTTCAGATCCAATACTAGCCTGAATCTGCAGACGACATAACAGTTGCAATGAAGCTACACGCCTTGAAACCCAAGCAATGTGTACTTGAGTACCAGTAGCGATAAACAAACGTTTATCGTTGTGACCCCACGTTAGAGCGGACACTGGAGCCGTTGAGTTCGGTATGCAAGCCTGATAAAGCAATACCCCTGACTCCGTGTAAAATTTTAATAGATTGTCATATACCGGTTGACCGCCGTTAACATTGACATCACTGAATTCGGCTGTTTTCTGAGATGTTCCAGCCACGGCAAGTAGTTCACGTGAATTGCTCCATTCCATAACCATGCCCAATAATCCATTAAGTCCTGTGCTGATATGTGCCGGCGAAAGATCATCAAATGATTTCAGCAAATAAATGAATCCGTTTTGAAAGCTAACCGCCAAAACGAAAGAACGCTTAGCTGTAAGCAGAAGATCAGGGGCACTCTTTTAAACGCAACAGCATGAAAAAAAAAGGCGACTTACCGGCATTTGTGACACCAGGTTCGGATTCTTCACCTTCCTCCATTTTGAATTTCTCACAAGACCAAGACATTGATGTTATTCCGACATCGTTACACAATTGTACTTGAGACACCATAGCACCGTGTACATCCATAACAATAACCTGACCCTGAGTAGTGCCAAAATAAACCTGTTGATCATCTGGCGTCCATATGCCACATGTTATCGTTGATTCCAAATTCAGCATAGATGACCAATAACGTTGCCCAGCCACAGAGCCGACCAGAACGAAACCATCTTGGTAACATATTAGAGCCATACGTCCATCATGCGACCAAGAAAAATGCGTTACCGGCGTATTGCGATCGTTAATCAATTCAATTGACCAACGACCCTCGTACTTAATCCAAACAAATATAATACCTGAACTATCACAGGAAGCCAATTTCTGATATGGTTCATTCCATTTAACAAGGATAACCTAAATCACCAAAAACAAAATGAAGATTATCATTAATTTGTTCCGAGAGTAGAGAGTAAAATAAATTTCGATTTTCCCTTACATCGGATCTATGTCCTCTTAAATTATAATTTGTGCGTAAGGGATATTCGACACTTTTGCGACAATGCGATGTTGTAAACGTTACACCAACTATTCCGCGTACATTGCCGGTAGCGAGCCAACCCTCTTGGTAATAGTTCGTACGATTTAGCTTCCAGCCGTCATCCTAAAATGAATTGTTTCATAAAAGTTCAAAGAAATCAAAATTAAGGGAAAATTTTTTATAAAAATTGATAAGATTTTTGGCTAACAGTTTAGATGAACTGCCGTGAAATTAGCATATTGCTTTTACAAAGCAAAAGAAAAAGGTCGATAGCAAAATGAATGAAACAGCGATTCTTAACGTAGTTGAAAAAACGAGAGGTGTAAAAAGGGTTTTTTTTACACGTTATCATACTTTTTTTGCACGATTATTTGCTTTCATTTATTAGTAAGTACGTCAAATCAAATATGCTGAAAATACGTTAAAACGAACAATTTGGCCGGAATTGAGCGCAATATCTATTCAATTGATATAATTATGTCGACAAAATTTAGAATTTCATATAAACAAACATTTATTAGCCCATTAAATGAATGGCAGCTGATGCTGATGTTCGTTCTTTCGTCCGTTCGTTCGTTCATTAAAAGACGTTTAAACATTTTATAAAAATAGACGGAACACATTTCTGTAAAAATATCGAGTGATTAATTAAGGTCAATGCTGATGCGAAATAGTTTTTTTTTTTTTTTTTACAAAAGCAACCAACGCAATGTCTATCGAATCAAATGTATATAAATGATATGTAAATGGATATATGCGTATAGATAAATATTTCTGCATTTATTTGAAAGAAACATCAATCGATCAAATTTTTGATTATTTGTAAATGGGCCGCTCTCGTCTTTTCAAACATTCAAAGTTTTTGTGCCACTACCACAATTCAGCAGTTATGCTCTTCTCGCCAACCTAGAGAATATAATTTGATCGGTTTATAAATCTCACAGCAGCCGCAATAAAAACAAATTTTCTACTCATTTCAAATACCTTTGCAATCGTTCAAAATTTATTCGCGAATTCAGTTCTCACAGAACCTCTTGAGTGAAAACATTTTCAAATCATAATCTGTTTCAAAACTCTACGGCAATAGTAATAAAATAAAAAAATTTATAAGAAAAGAAAAAACTTATCGCCTCGTACATCGCCATGTCTAACTTTGCGTATGTATTAGTGTTTATGTTATGCTTTTGGCGAAATTCTTGGTGCTTTGAACAGTTGGAGAAATTTTCCCTATGTAGTACTGGTAAACGGGTAGAAAATGATCAATTGCTGATCAAAGACATTCTCATAGCTCGTGATAGCCTCACGGAAGAACTGTACATAAGTTTCACATACGACGTAAAGGAACCGATTACATACATCGAAATATCAGCAAAGAACGTAAGTCTCATTTCAAACATTTCAATACAAATCCTGTATTCGAGTCATAGGGATTTTTTTTATATTTTTTTTTTAGAACATTTACGCCCGGGTAGAATTGAATTATGACGATAATTTTATCAAAGGTTTAATCACAAATCTACAAACACATGATGGCAATAATAATAATAATAAATTAATTCACTTGGAAGTGATTGTGCAAATTTTTGGTTTTAATGTAACAGATGTGGCAGAGAGCATTAATTCCAATGATGTTTTAAAAAACAATGCTACATATATGCTAGTAATTGCGCCAGTTCGTAAACTTCGTAGCCTAACTTCTGAGAATATTGAGTTGTTGGATGATAACGATGACGATGATGATAATGATGATGATGGTGGATATGACGAAGAAATTGAGTACAACGAGGCTGATGATGCTGTGAAGGAAGATCGCGAACTCGAAGATAACGATGAAAAAGCTGATAATGAAAACGATATAAAGGAACATGAGGAGAACAATGACGATGAAACGGAAGAAAACTTTTTTAATCAGAATTTGGACAAAATCATAGAAATGGGACAAAGACAAAAAGGTAAACATTAAAGAAGCATAGCACAGAAATCTCAGAACTATTGGCCTATATATTGAAAAAAAAAACAGTGTTTGAATATGTAAAGTTTTCACATATAAAATTAATAAGGTGTTCGTTTATAATCTCATGTGATACCGAATGTTAATTTTTGATAGTCTGGAAAAAGAGGCATCACGAATTCCTAACTACATGTTGCAACTTTGTGTTTTAAAAAGTTTTAAAAATAGACAATTTTGTAATAGAGGTTTGCATATACAGTACCGAAGAGCTGCTGTTGTATGCACGGTAATAATATATTCTAAGTTGTTCGTCAAAAGTAGTAAACTTTACCGGCAACCCTTATAATGCAGAAAGCGTCTAATTATGTTATTATTTATTCTCTATAGACTGCTCTTTACATGGATCAAAAACTGTAAGCATTCCCCGCAAGTATTCGTCTGAATATATATGGCGTTGTTGTGATAGCTAATGCTATTCCTTACTCATCACATATTACAGTTCACAATATGCATTGATTAATAGTGATAATTCCATACCTTGACAGCAAAAAATATTGCAAAATGATTTTTTCAAATTTTATCTCCATCAACGAAAGGTTGAAGTGCAATACACTTATCCTTCCCCTTTTCACATTCGGAAATGTACGTCAAAGAATCAACAAACCGAGCAACTTAACATTCTGAAGCGTCATGACAATGTCCGTCTATCCCTCCCTTCATATACATTATGTGTATTCACTGTTTTTGAAAAGCTTACGGTGACATAATTACATCTCTATATATAGACATTTATTAGTGCCCATCGGTTAAATTCGAAAATAGGCTTAAATCCGGTTGGTAGATCATGTCCACAATAGGTACATTACTTGAAAAAGCAATCACCTAGGACTATTTAAATTTTGAGGTGAAAAGGACGCGATTCTAGAATAATTTACGATGTGTACGAGCTAGCGAGGTAAAAACGTATCTAAATTTTAGGGCAAGAAGTGATATGTCTGTAGACAAGCGAACAATAAGAGTAGAAGAGTACGTTAATAGTCTCTAAACTTCAGTGTAAATCCGCCTATAGCCATGCAACCCCACAGATACACCCACAATGAATTGAGAGTAACTTACTGCTTATTATTATCTATTGAAGTAAAAGTTGCTGCCTAGGGCGATGAAAAGAAAAATGAAAAAAAGATTCCAATCGATCGACTGACCCGCCCATAATTCTAAAAATAGTTCAACATTTTTGTGTAGTAATGCTAGTAAGGAGGCAAAAAAGCGTATAGCACTGTTATTAACTCCTCTTGATCAACTCACGCGCCCGTAACTAACGGAATTTCTTTACAATTTTGATTTATTGATTAGAGATGGGTAATAAAAAGAGAATTTGAGGTTATGTGTAGCAAACCTTCTCGAGTTTTACGACTTTCTGCCTTGCAATGTTCAATTTTCAAAAACCGATTATAAAAATTTCTCATTTGAAGAATAAGTATAGCATCGCTCCCAAAATGTGAGTGTTACTCTTTCGCCATAGGTTGATTTGACAATTTTCTGTACAATTCGTTTGAAAGGGCAATAAAAAGTATCAACTTTTGTCCTCCGTCAGAGTAAAATTTTAAATGAATGCTTTTCAAAATACCATAACTTTCATGTGTGGAGTAAGGGAATAGTGTCCAAGTTTCTGTTCATCTTTATGTAAGGAATTTAATTTTTATTTTTGAATTAAATTCACTTTTCTCAAGACCAAGACTAAAAAGTTTTTTTCCTTTTCACTTTTATTGCAGGTGATTATCTACTCTACGAAAATTATCAAACTTCAACGGAGAAAACTGATCAGCTATCAACGCATTCTGTTGTCTTTTATTACATTGACAAAAACTACATTACCCAAGTGAAGTTCATCATAATCGATGTAAGTATATGAATATGTTATATGTATGTATATTTAAAAAATGTTTGTACATAGTTGTGAAAATATGATAACAAAAACAGAAAAACATGTACATTTTAAATTAATTTTTAGCATTTTATTGAGAATAAACTCAACGCAACTGCTTATAACCCACCAATGGTCGAGTATAGCCATTTGTCGCCCACCACCCTCAAAGCAATTATTACGGATCGCGAGACAACTAGTTTGTTTGTACAAATGCTGTTATATGGCTACCGGCCAAAGGATCTACCTGTTGATTATGTAACCTTTTTGCCAAATGCTGAAAAGCTAAAGATATACAATAGCAATAATATTGGCGATGACGGTGACGATGAGAGAGGCATTGCCACAGAGGGGCCAATGTCATCAATGAAACGTTTAAAAATGTTTATGAATGCCCAAAATGAAAGACAGCAACAGCAACAACAACATGAACAAGAACAACAATATGGTGTACGGCAGACGTCAAATGGACTCAATCCAACGAATGACTCACCGGCAGAAGCTAACATGAAAGTATTGTGTTGGAAACCCGTAGAAGACAAAGCTACTACGACAGCCAGTCCCTCTTTACTTGTATTTAATTTGATTGTAATCGCAATAACGGGTACCTTTATGCAACTATTGTTCGCTTAGAATTGAAAGACAGAAACGAACACCTAATCGCAATTGTTTGCTAAGTAAAAAAAAATATTGAATTTTCCTTAAACTATAATTCGTATATATATATACACACTTTTTAACTGCAGTTAAAAGAAAACCACGAGGTTTTTTTCTTTTTTTTTGTTGCTCACTCATAAGACGGTTGGTCGTTCACGTAGAACGTAAACAAACAAGTACAAGAAGAAGCACATGGTTTGTTTTATATTTCTCTTTTTAATTTGATCAAATGTTGATATTGATTGCATTAAAGAACACACACATATAAATATATATACGTGATTAGCGCGAAAAGGGATTTTGTTAAGACTGTCGGCTTATGTAGAAGCACAAAACGATTTCATTTCGTTTTCCTTATCAGTTTCGCTAGTTCAAGTTTGGTCCGGATTTCGAGATGTTTGACCATCAACGCATACATATATAATTTTCCTTTGTTTGTAAAATAAAGCGTCAAAGGTTTGCTTTAAAGACTTTTAAGAAATTCAAAACATGACCGAGGTTAGAGGAAAGCTTCGCCCACAACCATCAAGAGTGTATGTATGGTGGATGCATAGGCAAATCTAAAGTCAACAGAATTTTCTTTTTGGCAAAAAAGAAGTACGTTTTTAGGTACGTAGTAGGTTTTTAAGATTTCTTTATATCTTACATCAATTTCGATCTGAATGTATTAAGGTTATGGCTGTATATGCATGCAATATGCAGAAGGACTTGAGATTCAATTTTTATTATATCAGACGTTTCGAAATCATTTTCTGAAACTATTAAATCTGTCTGTCCGTCCTGTCTATGTTCAGGTATTTATGATATTTTTATTTAGATTAAATTGGTTTTCTTACTGACTTTTGTTATAGAAAATTTTAAAAGGGGGAACCTTTCAAGCCATTATCAAGCTTAGCTGTTTTCCTGTAGCTTTGGGCTAATTACGAAGGCTATTGACAATACAGTCCATTGTAACATTTTGATAAAGGCTTTGTATGCGTAAGCGTCTGTTTTTGGAAAGATCGTTTTATGCAAAATATTTGATACTTTGAACATTTCTCGGCAAAATTCAATGAACGTTGAACGATATATTAGAATATTGCATGAATGTGGAAAATTTAAACGATTTTGCACGATTTCTTGAACCCCCAACCATACAAACGCCTTTAAAAAATATACGCCCTTACGGACACAATGTGCAATTTTTAGTATTTTCCAATGAATATATTGATAGGAAACAGTGATTGGACGGATAACTTCCCTGTTGTAAGTTTGAATCACATTATTGGCCTATTTTTCGGGAGCCCTTGCTATCTCGAGATTCTTGAAAAACAAGTAAGCCCTTATACATACGTATATATATATGACACAAATAAATCGAATGTTTTAAATTCGGGCCATGTGAGTTCACGTTTTTAAATCCGTCTCATCAAAAGGCTGTCTTTGCACCGTAAGAAGATACAATTTTTTATAACGAAAATGGATAAAGAATTATTATCAAGGGAAGTTCAGATTTAGAATATTTAAGTTAAATAAATTTTTGAACTTACCTCTGGTATATCGTCGGGCACCTTTCCCATCCATGATAACGATAATATCGTACAGTCACACTTTGTATTAACATTATGCTCGAAGTGCAAGTGCATTTTGCAATGCTAGCAATCGTTGCTTTATTACGGTGGTTTTGTTGCTATTGTTGTTGTAATTCAATTTATTTGCATCAAATTAACAAAAAAAAAAAATAATAATAATAAAAAATGCTTAAGATCTCCTTAATTCCTTTTACTTTTATACTGTTTTGAAGGGTAGCTAACTACCTACAACAATAGCAACATCATTTACAACGAGTGTTAAATAACTTCCGTTGCAGGTTTTTTCTTCTGTTCCTTCGTCTGTTTTTTTTTTCTTTGAAAATAATTTCACACAAAATACCGGTAATGGAACATTTTTAAGCTGAAAATGCGAAGAAAAAAGGCAATTGATTACTTACGCAAGCACGGTATAGGCAGAGAGAGAGAGAGAGAGAGAGAGAGAGAGGTAAAGGAAAGTGCGTAAACATTTATTGGGAAATGTAAAAAAATATCAAACTTTTGGTCATGCAATTCATTTCCCTTCAGGGCTCAATATTTTCTAAAGCAGTTAGTTAGCTAGCAAACACGTATACACACACACACACACACCCAGGCGCACGGACATGTAAAAATACTTGTATATCAATTGAAAGATATTTTCAACTCAATAAGAATTCCCCTGACGATTAAAATATTGGCAAACAAGTTAGACAAAAATATTCACACACACACACACACACACATGCACATGTCAATGCTTTCACACCTTCTTTCACTATCATATAAAAAGTTTTCAAATGAATTGCAAGCAAGCAAGTACATGCTCGATGGTATATGCCTGGCAGACAGGCGAACGTTGCTTTTGCTTTTTTCATTTTATTATTTGCACTTTGACAGTTTTTGTCGACCTTCTGAGCGTATACATGATTGAAAATATTTACTTTAGTTTTTAATTTCACATACTTACACCTATCGCCAAAAATAAAAAGCAATTGAAAAAGAAAAGAAAAAAAAGGAAAAAAACAATCGTAACGTGAAAAGAGAAAATTGCTTGTATTACGTCGGATATACGTATGTATGTATGTACGTACGTATGTATAGAGAGAACGGATGCCTTTCAAATGTTATTTGAAATGTGGGCGCCTGATGTTATGAATTGTGTGTTTTATAAGTGGCATTATCTAGTTATGGAGCCCTGATGTAGACACTTTATGTGTCTGTATATCGTCGTCATCAGCAGCAGCAGCGGTATATGCACGAAAGGAAGGAAACTTACCTTTGGTGCACGTACCCTTTTTGCTATAAGGGCGTAACTAATACACTTTTTTTTTCTTTTTTAATAAGCAATTATTGCCCTTATATATACACAAACACACACACACACACAGACATACAAATGCATGCACAAAAGCCAGATTAAAAAACTGTTAGCCCTTCAGGAGACTGACTACAAATTCATTTATGCATTTGTTTTTCATTCAAATCATTTGCACATTCGCACATTCGTACATTCGCACATTTCTTACATATGTATGATGATATTTCGTGCTAACTAAAGCTATTTTCTTTACTAACGGCTTAAAACATTTCATACGACACTTTTTCGCAATGTAAAAAATGCATATACATATGAGATGACATTATATAGTGATATTAAAAAAATATTGAGCCCTTCCTCAGCGTGAGTGCGCTTGAACTCCTCCACCTATCTTCTTCTTTCATATTCTTGCAAACATTGTTTTATAAGTGAAAACAATTTTTTTTAACTTGACGAACATATACAACACACTCACTCATTCACCCATATATATATATATATATATATATATAGTACGCGCATAGAAAGATTTGCACTTGACCACGTACAAGATTGTTAAAAAAAAAAAACGTTTGTTTAAAGAAGATTTACATGTTTTTTTTCTTGCCTTTTTCTTTTTCCTTTCTCACCATTTCATAATATAATTAACTAAAAAGGATCGGAATTTGAATACATAGTTACAGTTACCTAAGAAAAAGAAGGATTTATGTCGCATTAACTATATATAAGAAAAAAAATAAGAAGGGAAAAGAGCGAATTCGTTTTTTGTTTTCTTCGTTACAATTATTTTACCGTTATTGAGAAAATGAAAAGAAAAAAAGAAAAACAATGCAAGCAACAACGACCACGGCCACGTCTAACTGTAGACTAGAAAATTTCTCTTTATGTAAAACTGTCACTAAGGCTAAGAACGAAAAGACAAGACGAACGACGAGAGAAAACTCAGGCATGTGAAGAGCGCACGCGACCATTTGTCCGTTGGTGAGCGAAGCTTTTCATATCCCCATGATTGCGTGGCTGCATGCTTGCGTGGTTCGTCCAACACTGAAGCTTTCTTCTTTCATTGACATGCTTTTCTGTTTTCTTCGTATTCTTTCCTTCGTTTTGTTTTTCTCGTAACACGAAAGGGGTTTAGCCGTATTTGATAATAATATGATGTTGCTTCACCACCGAGTAAAGGAATGTTGCGTGCGAGAATTTTATTTCATTTATTTCTCCTTGTTGTTGTTGTCGTTTTTTCGTTTATTTACGTTTCTCCCAATTAAAGAGGAAAAAATCGATTTTTCTTTACTTTGTTATGTTCAAAGAAAAAAACAAAAAGAAAAATAAATAAAAATGTATAAAGAGGCGGTGGACTTGTTTTTTTTTTTTTGTTTTTTACTTTTGTTACATATCTTGCATATCTTACATTATTCTTATTTATTTATTTATATTTTTTTTTCTTTAGAAGCAAATAATTTATTTTAACTACAACGCTTTAATTTAACTAAATTATTATAATAAGAGCCCTTTTTTGTTTTATTATTTACAAAATATTATATTTAGAAAAAGATTTGGAGAATAATTTTTATTTTTGCATTTTTATTTTTTTTTTTTTTTTTGTTTATTTAAAATGTTATTAGTTTTTGTGTTAACTTTTCACTGCTCTGTGTTCTTTTTGCTACTGATTGACAAGCTGTTGTAGTCTGCTCGTTAAACTCCTTGACAAAGCTTTTTATTACGTGCATTATTAATGAACGCTAGTTATAATACATTTCGCGTTTCGTTTGCAACACCCCCTATAGGATACAGACAACGAACGAATTTATAACGTAATTTATTTGATCATGGATTATTTGCATCATTTTGAAGCGAAATTCAGACGAGAGGTTTGTAACATCGAATGGCTGCAAGCAGAGTACTGGATTACATCGCACCTATGCATAATTTTGAAACGAAATCTAGACAAAAATCGTTGGCAATTATTTTTATACATACATGCCAAACATATGAAACATATATTAAACAAGAACAAGTCACGTACATAGAGAATGAAATGAACGACTATGCGAGACACGTAATGCATTTTATAAAACTTTGGTTGCAGTCACTTTGATCTCTAGGGCACTATTTATTTTGACGCCGTTGAAATCAAGGCTTTACTAGTCTCGTTTAAGTAGCCATCGATTAGATCGGTTAGACGTTAAGTATAAATTGATCATTTACCGATTACATATTTTGGAATATTTTGCATTTGAAATTTACTCACTATGAAATAACTCACTATCGCACAGATTCAATGATTTACACGAAAGTATTATATATAGCTTAATTTGATTGTCGACCCCGGTGTTGAGTTCCATTAATATCAACTTTTACCATGCGTAAGTACGCAAACTATCCTTAACTAGCATAAGATTTTGTGTAAATTTAATCAAATTTGGGTATTCATCTTGTCCTTATTCTATTGAAACTCTCTCTCTCTCTCTCTCTGAATGAAAGACAGTGAAATCTGGGGAATAAGCGTGACTCAGTTGCAAAAAGGCTTGCATTTGCACTAGCAAACTGCAAAAATTCGAAAAAAGTCAAAGAAGAGTGAAACCCATCGAACACTTCTGACTCGGGGAGAAAAATTAATTTTTATGACTATCAGAACTTATGGAGAGTTTTCCAAATCGTCATAACACGCAATTAATCGAGTGATAGTTTATTAGTTTTGAAGTATCGTATAAATATTTCATGCAATAGCAAGTTCAGATTGGTTTTTAAATTAAACCCCCTCTGGCCGCAAATTATTTCACGATTGATTTCTAAAAGAGTCGTTCCACACATCTGACTTGATTTCCTCAATCTATTGGATCCCTTAATTAGATATTTTCCATGTAAGTGATTTTGCCTTTAATTGGAATATCATCTCATCCTAACCTAACTTTTGCGAGAGTCATGTATAAAATATTGCTTGAACTAATTGTTCTAATTACTTTAACTGATAAAGGCTCCAAAGTGTGAAAATACTTTCCAGCTGACTTAGTTATTTCCTTTTTCCATGAAGATTTTTGCACAATACGTAAAAATTTTTCGGCCTCTTAACCAGAAAGGAATGAAGAACGAAGAGGACTTTGTTCCACGCTTTTGCGTGTTTCTCTAAAACTATGTTTTACCATAAAAGCTGGGTCTGTCCTCCACAAGCTGGGTTGTAATCTCTGACTAGGCAATAAAGAAATTTATTTAAAAAAAGAGAAAAAGCTGATGGTGATGTTGTTTTTATTGTTTTTTATTTTTCTTGTTTTGCCAGACTATATGTCTTTCGTAGAATTTGATAACGAGTTGAGGCCATCGGACATTGGCCGTTTGCGCGATCACTAAACGAGCTCCGTAAGGATCACTCCACTTTATCAGAAAGAATACTTGTCCCAAAGAATCTTTTGTCGCACCCAAAATCTTTAATGGTTCCACTCCGTCGACTATAGAATACATGCTTCGATCGTTTCTTATATCGCCGAGACGTCTCATCATTTTCAACCTTTACTTTTATTGAGATTCTCGAGAAATCTGAACAATTGATAGGTGTATTCGACAGTGAATAACTTTATTTTTTTTTTTTTTCTAATTGCCATCTACTTTCTTGCACTTCTCTTTGTTGTCTCTTTTATCTTGTATAGCTATCGTAAACTAAATTGATGTCAGATGTTTCGAAGATATTCATTCTATAACAAAATATAATCTAATATAAAGTATTCAACTTTTAGGAAGAATTATAAGAACCACTTAACTGTGTCAAGGCAATTAGCAAAAAAAAACAAAAAAAAAATCCCGAGAACTTTGAACAGCGCGGTTTAGAATTAAACAATAATTTTGACGCGAAAAATATTGTAAATCTGTCATTCACAGTATACTGGAAGCGATAGGCAAACGCGTATTGAACTTTAGCGGTCCATGGTTGCCATATGGGGAATATGGGCATTCACTAGAACGAGACAGACGCAATAACGTCCTAGCAACTATATAAATCATTTGAAAAAAAAATTCTGATACAAATTGAACTCTTCTGGTATGTAAAAGCGAAACTGGATCGGAAACCCTCACAATCGAACTTGTAAGGAAAAGTAAAGAAGTAAACAAATCATATTTTAGTAGAGTCGAGCCTTTGCTTTAAAGTCTAACAAATACATTACATTCGAGCAAGGCCAACCATTTAATACTCAAGACCACTTTACCTAATCCAAAATAACCCTTTATTTATTTTGCATAAAAGTACAAGTCTTATTGTCATACAATGGTGGTTCGCTATGGAGGCCAAAAAGTGGCTATGGGGTCAAAAATTGAAGGATAAATTTTTTTCAAAAAATATTAAAAATTAAACCTCTGCGCCATGGAAAGGCTTACTACTCGAGCGAATCTTTATATGAAATGCAGTTCAACAAATTGACCTTTGTAATCCAAAATTTGGTACATTTTTTTTTGTTAAATAAGTTACTACGCTTCAAGGGAAATTTTTATGTGGGAAAAGTTTCGAAAAATTGCTTTATTCAATCCAAATTTTCTGCTTCAATGCTAATATTTGGGGAATTTTTGTCGTGAAATTTTAAAAATTTGTTTTATGCGGAGTGGCCGCTGGAGCAGTAGTGGAAATTCATTTGCAATGGCGGCTTTGAACCAAGATACTCTCAAGTGTAACTCCGTCCTCTGTAAATTTTTCGTATTTATTCGACTTCTATTGACATTACGCTCGTGTTCTGGTCTTGTTCGCTCTCTTGACTCAACTGACTTTGTTTTCCGCGAATATTTTGCTACCACTTACTCAGATGAAAAAAAGCGGCCGCAAGTTGCATGAAATTACCCCTAAGTTCAACGGACGCGAATTGCATGCACGAAGTTGCTTCTAAGTTTACAACAATAACATAAGTCAATTACAATGACAAAGGATAAAAGTTTCAACAAGCAAGTTCATACCATACATAACTTTATTGCGACAATTTTGGGGTTAAGTGCTTTTTCTGCGAAATGTTCTGCGAGTTGTTATTAATCTTTTTGCCAAACGCTACTTGCGTCAGCCAGGTAAAGCCACACGAGTGGGTTTTTTTTTACCATATTTAGGGTTTGGTTTCTCTGGTTGACTCATTCTATCATATGTGGAAGTTGCGCAACAATACCTTATCGTATCAAATTTCGTTAAAATAAATAAGAAAACGCGTCGTTTCGATTGAAAACATGAGGTGAACACAATACAAGCAACACGACAAGCTGAAATTGTTTCACAATAAAATTCTAATTCGATCTGTATAATGGAACATGGATGTATTTTCCGTAGTTGTAGATACAGCTCACAATCTGCACAAACTCAACGTATAGGGTAGGGTGAAAAATACCGAAAAAGAAAAAATGGAGAAAATGAAGATCTCATACTCCATAAGAGCACGTGGATGTGCTTGAATTTTTTGTGCAGATGTTGCAAGAATATTTTTTATGATTGCGTTGCTTGTAGTTTATTATGAGCTTCTGATGAGTTTCTGACAAAAGAAATCTTCCGACGTTATCTCCTCCACTCCAGAACTTTTACACTTATATTGTTTTTTTGACAAAGTTAAAGTTGATGTGGACAGTGTGTGTAGTAGTGACAAACACAATTAAAGGTTCGTTTATTAATTTATTCTCTCTTTATTGAACTTATAAACTTTACGCTGGCTTTACTTCTTCTTCTGACTCACCTGAAGTGTGGTCAGTAGCTTATATAATAAATTATTATATGCTAACTTAAGCAATTGATATAATTGAAGTAGGTTGTTACTATAATGATAGCGTAAGCAATTAATACGATTAAACTATGTTATTACTAGAATTACGACTATGTGGGTTACACCTAAATTAGGCTATCTTAACTAGGTTAGGTGTCATATTATGTTAAAATGTAAACTTAGCATAAATTGTAAATCGCGGTAGAGCGTGACAGGTCGATAATGCTACACCTTTGTCGTCGGAAAAATGATGTTTGCCATAGACAATTAGGCGGACGCACAGACGGATATGTCTGAATCGATGCGGAATGTGTGCTTGATCAACAATATATAGACTAGAATTATTCTGTGATGGGTGTAATCAGTAAGTACCTAACCGTCTGAGAAGTGACGGAAGTGAACCGTAGGGGGTCGGCATATCCTTATTTTGAAAAAAACAAAAACATTTACAGTTTAATTACCGAAAATATTTTTTTATCTTTCTCAAAGAAACCAATCATCTTTTGAGGGCACCGACGACAACGATTCTCTGTTTCTGCTATAACAGGGGCGATTTTATTCAGCCAGACGTTATAGAATAGCGACGTGCATTGTTGACCGACTCGTTGCCAATTAATGCTTTCGACGAGTTGCGTTAATTTTTAGCATCCCTTCTTTGCTTAACGTCTAAGATGGCAATCACTGATCGCGCAAATTATAAATCTATGGTAGTAATAATTGGCCGGCCAGATGTCATCAAGAGACGTTATATCACTTTTTAAGTACTTTGCTTGCTTAAGTCGTAAGCGGAACAGCAGCTGCTCGGACAGGCTGTAAACAAAGCTTGTTACGGTTTGAATGTGCTCCAGTGAACCATGTGCACCAGTCAGCGACGCCACAGCTTTTCCATTTCTCCCGACTTTAATTGTAATTGCTTTGATACACGAACGTTCCCATTGTGTGAATTTTCACAAATTATTATTGGCTTTAGAGCGTTTGATGAAACCCGAATCTTGCTGCTTTTTCCAAACGCCCACGCCCATTCTGGTTTTCCGTGACCACTTTTAAAGCACTACAAGCATTTCACGCAAGCTTTTATCCATTGATTATAGTCACTTTGGATTTCTGACACCAACAGGCGACACTCATTAGAAAGGTCGTCTTTTTATATATATGTATATATATATACATATGTATTCAAAGCTGCATGCGTAAATAGCCCAAGAATAGCATTATGTCAACTCACCCAAGACAATAGCTATGCACGCTGTTGAAAATCACTCACAATCAACGTGTTGCTGCAACATCGGAATAATTATTAGAAATTTATTTGATTTCTTGAAAGTTTTTTGTTTTCGTTTAAGATTTTATTCAATTCACAAAAGTACATCTTCGTTTTAGTTATCTTTAATTTCTTAGAATTTAAACTTTTATATCGATTCACTCTCCTAGTATTATTATCTATCCTCCTTGTTCCAATTTAGTTCCTAACAACATCGTCCTCGTCACCATGATGAGCAGCATCATTCTTATATTTGTCTAAACGAAATTCAATAACTTCGCCAATGGCATAATTATTTAATAATGGAACGTAAATCCGTCTTTTGTAAAAGTCACGTCAACTCCTTTTGATATAAAGTTTGTGCCGCTGAATAGCGATTTTTAGGATAGTGTAGGTTTTAGTTAGAAAATTTGGATGAGAAATCTATTTATAAATTATTTACAGGAACTTATATTCCCAGCGCTTTAATACTCCTTCTGGTCTTGTCCGTTCCAATATTGTAATTCAACTCCCTTGACTCTCTTGACTCGACTCGAGATTCATTTTGTCTTCCATTACCTAAACCCACGGCGACATTTGCAATTCGTGTTAATTCGTTTCTCCGCTGAATATCTGCCAATTTTTGTTAACCTTTTCGCCGCCAGCCACCAGCTGTATGACGCGGATCACACGCCTTGAATGTGTATTTGATTTCTCCTTTCTTTAGAATTCAGTTTTTTAGAAAATCGACTAATTTTCGTAAGAACTCAAATAATCAAAAATGGCATTTTCGTAACAAAAATTTTTGGCTTTGATACTTCCTGTTCTTTGTGAGAAAAATAGTCGAGAAAAATAGTCGAAAAAGCTTCTGTTATATGAGAAAAAAGGGCAACGCTGTTCAAGTTTCTCTATTAAAAAGATAATCTGTTCAAGTTTCTCTGTTAAAAAGATAATCTGTTCAAGTTTCTCTGTTCAAGTTTCTCTGTTAAAAAGATAATCTGTTCAAGTTTCTCTGTTAAAAAGATAATCTGTTCAAGTTTCTCTGTTAAAAAGATAATCTATTCAAGTTTCTCTGTTCAAGTTTCTCTGTTAAAAAGATAATCTGTTCAAGTTTCTCTGTTAAAAAGATAATCTGTGCAAGTTTCTCTGTTAAGAAAAATAAACGGTTCAAGCTTCTGTGTTAAGTAGATAATCTGTTCAAGTTTCTCTGTTAAGCCGAAAAAACAAGAAGTGTGGCAAAGTGCACACCAATAAGAAGAAGAAACTCTGTAATTATATATATATACACATAAATGTACATACATGGAACTTACTCTACCGTGTTCACTTTCCTTTTCAGTTCCTCAACCGCGCGCGTGCTTCAGCCCATCGCTTGATTTGCTTGAGTTTCCTAACAAGGCAAAATTAAAGAAAAGAAAACAAGAACTGGACACAGTCTTACTCTAGATAATTAAAATTCATAAGAAATAGTAAGAAATGCATTTTATTAAAACGTTCAAACGTTCCTGCTATAATTAGGGTAAAACATAATTCGCGTAAGCGTTTATCATAATCCAATGTTTGGCTATTTATTTTTATTAAAAATAATTCATTCTCTTTCCTTTCATTTACTGCAGCTTTATTTGCTGTCTCTTTTATAGTTTCAGGACCATCAAGTTTTTTTTATTTATTTTTTTTTAATAATTTTTCATCGATCAATATATCGGGTTTACGATCATCTTACCTTAACAAGTCTACTTCTTTTCTCTTTCAATGGCTACAGCCAAACTTTTATCCAAAGATTTCATCGTAGTGTTATTGGTAGTTATTGGTGTATATGTACATGGCTTTCAGGTTAAAAATAATGAGGGGGCCTATTCAAGAGTGGCGCAGAAATTTTTCACATTTTTTGTAGTTTCGATATTTGTGCTTACATGCTAGAATTCAAAAAAGTCATAAAAGAATACCAAGGTTGGCTTTCCTGTTGTTTGGCAGAAACCAATGGTTGGCGATCTATTAGCGACTTTGTTCAGAAGGAGGGGCAAGAATCATTTTTGTCTTCATTCATATTGAAATGATAATGGCGAAACGATAGCGAGATAAGCGGAGCAAGTTTCACTTCTTGAAGCTTATTTAAACTTAGATAAAGTGGCTACGACGCAATTACGAGACTGCAGGCAATACAATTTTATTGCGTTCAATCTTTTTTAAACATTAGATTTTTAGCATTGCAACCTAAGCAAGTCTTAGCCAGTAAACGGCGATAATTCTGGGCCAAACTAATACTATGACATTTGCAAACAACGTGATTGCAGTGCACAGTGTTGAGCCGGAATCAATTTTAAATCAAATTTATATCAAACAACATTAAATTTCTATGCCAGCAATTCTACCCTAATGTACATTATATATGACTGGTAACTGGTACTGACGGCTATGTAAATAAAACGTCTAGAAAAGATATCCTTAAACTCGAAACGTACGAAAAGAAACATAAGGGATACCATCGTCCTAAATGTAAAAAAAAATCAAATTTTCGCTTTTTGGCGAAACCGTAAGGGCTAATATCATCCTAAATCGAAAAAAAAGTAAAATTTTCGTTTTTTGGCAAAAACGTAGGGG